>QRFJ01004826.1:24271-85285 GCA_006176705.1 Cocos nucifera
TAATTTGTTTAAAAATAAAATCCCTAAACAAATTGGTCAAGTCAAAATTACAGTATCTAACTAGAATCTTTGACTCTCTACAGGAAAAATGTCTGCGTCCAACCCATTGGCACGTATCCTGGACACACATAGACTGACTGGACCCAATTATAAAGATTGGCTCAGGAACTACAAAATTATTTTGGGTTCCGAGAAGTTAACCCATGTTTTTGGACCAGGACCCTCCCACCTTACCAGCCCGTCCATCCACTGTGAACAGAGAGCGTCTCTGGAAAAATGGATTGACGAAGATAATAAGGCCAGATATTACATGTTGGGCTCGATGTCTGATGAGCTCCAGCGCCAACATGAAGATATCGGGACTGCTCGCCAAATGTTGGCTCACCTGCAGGAGATGTTTGGTGAACAGAGTCGCGCAGCCAAATATCAAGTCACGAAAATGACTTTTTAAGGCTAAGATGCGTGATGGGCAGTCAGTCCAAGATCACTGTCTGACAATGATGATCAAGGACATGGAAGAGCTTGAGAAGCTCGGTGTGAAGTTAGACTTGGATCTGCAGAACGATATTATTCTGCAATCCTTGACTGATGCATATGGGCAATTCATCATGAATTACCACATGCATAAACTTCAAAATTCCTTGGCCGAATTAATGAATATGCTGGTTACCGCTGAGCTTTCTATGAAAGGTTCTAAAGGCTCAGTTCTTGCTATGGAACGGACTTCTTCCAAAAGAAAGTCTTATGGAAAGAAAAAGAAGTCTGTGAAAAAAGCAAAAGGTGGAAGGATCAAAGAAGAAGAAGGCAGAGCCGAAGAAAAAGGCCGATGTCAAAGGAAAGTGTTTCCATTGCAACAGCGACGGCCATTGGAAGCGGAACTGCCCTACTTACCTGGCCACCCTGAAGAACAAGAAGGAAGGTCCTTCTGGAGGTATGCTCGTTATTGAGTCTAACCTTACGGTTTCTTCTGCATCCAGTTGGGTGCTTGACTCTGGTTCTAGTGCTCATCTGTGCACTTCTATGCAGGGTCTTGAGGATAGCAGGAGGCTGAGGGATGGAGACATGATCCTACGCATCGGTAATGGAGCAAGAGTTGCTGCAGTAGCCGTGGGAACATACCCTCTTCGATTACCATCTGGTTTAGACTTAGTTTTGAAAGACTGTTATTATGTGCCTGCAGCTAGCAGGAATTTGATTTCTGTTTCATGCTTAGCACAAGAAGGCTATGTGATCACCTTCTTTAAGGACCATTGTAACATTCTTTATGAAAGAAATAAAATTGCAAATGGTTTCCTTATTAATGGTCTTTATCAGCTACATATTGATGTACCTATTCTAACTATCGAGCAAAACGTGAATGCCAAACGACCTAGGGATAGTCCAAACGATAGATATCTATGGCACCTGAGATTAGGTCATATAGCAGAAGATAGGATCAACAAATTGGAGAAAAATGGGCTATTGAGTCCATTGACTTTTGAGTCATATCCAACTTGTGAATCTTGTCTTCAAGGCAAAATGACTAAACTCCCTTTTGTTGGACATGGGGAAGAGGGCCACAGATCTCCTTGCCCTAGTACATACTGATGTGTGCGGCCCATTTGATGTGCCGGCTAGAGGCAATTTTGTCTACTTCATTACCTTTACCGATGATCTGTCTAGGTATGGGTATGTGTATCTTATGAGACACAAGTCTGAAGCTTTTGAAAAGTTCAAAGAATTCAGACATGAAGTAGAAAAACAAACTGGAAAACCCATTAAGGTTCTTCGATCAGATCGAGGAGGTGAATACCTTAGCCAAGGGAATTCCTAGACTATCTTAAGGAAAAATGGCATAGTCTCTCAATGGACTCCACCAGGAACACCTCAACTCAACGGGGTTTCAGAACGGAGAAATCGGACTCTATTGGATATGGTTCGATCCATGATGAGCTTCACAGACCTCCCTGATTTTCTTTGGGGACATTCATTGTTAACTTCAATCTATCTACTGAATAGGGTTCCCTCTAAAACCGTTCCTACCACACCGTATGAGATATGGCACGGTAAGAAACCAAGTCTGAGTCATCTCAGAATTTGGGGTTGTCCGGCTCATGTCAAAAGACAACAAGCGGACAAGTTAGAGTTTAGGTCCTTCAGAGCTCGATTCATAGGATATCCTAAAGAGTCATTAGGATACTATTTCTACATTCCAGAAGACCACAATGTGATTGTGAGTCGACATGCCATCTTTCTTGAAAAATAGTTTATTCAAGATAGCGGCATTGGAAAGCAGATTAAGCTTGATGAGAAAGTCTCACAAGTACAGAACGAGCTAAGGACCAAGTTGGAACCAAATCAGGTTGAGCCAATAAGAACACTACCTCCTCCACCTCGTAGATCGGAAAAGAGTTTTCCATCCCCCTGAAAGATACTTAGGTATTATTTCAGAGGAAGTAGAGGAAAATGTTCCTCGTAGGTAATGGTGCTCATGGTGATGATCCCAAAACCTACAATGAGGCGATATCAGATATCGACTCCGAGAAATGGCTTAGAGGCAATGCAGTCAGAAATTGACTCGATGCACTCAAACCAAGTCTGGACCTTGGTAGATCCACCAGAAGGTATAGTACCTATTGGGTGTAAATGGATCTTCAAGAGAAAAAGATTGGTGCAGATGGGAATGTGGAGACATTCAAGGCTAGACTTGGTGGCAAAAGGTTATAGTCAACGCGAAGGCATTGACTATCAGGATACCTTTTCCCCAGTGGCTATGCTAAAATCCATCCGCACATTGCTTGCCGTTGCAGCCTATTTCGATTATGAAATATGGCAAATGGACGTGAAAACGGCATTCTTAAATGGATATCTTGAGGAAGATATCTATATGGAACAGCCGCTAGGTTTCACATCCAGTGATACTGATCACAAGGTTTGCAAGCTGCAAAGGTCCATATATGGACTTAAGCAAGCATCTCGGAGCTGGAACACTCGTTTCAATGATGTGATCAAAAAGTTTGGTTTCATCAAAAATGAAGAGGAACCATGTGTTTTTCAAAAGGGTCAGTGGGAGCGCTGTTGTCTTCCTCGTATTGTACGTGGATGACATCCTCCTTATTGGGAATGATATTCCCATGTTGACATCAGTCAAGATATGGTTGTCCAAGGAATTCTCCATGAAAGACCTAGGTGAAGCATCCTTTATTCTAGGAATTAAGGTCTATAGGGATAGACCGAATAGGATGCTAGGACTTTCACAGAAGATGTACATAGAGGAAGTACTAAAGAGGTTTAGTATGGAAAACTCTAAGAGGGGATTAATACCCTTCAGACATGGTATTCATCTTTCCAAGAAGATGTGCCCCAGCACACCTGAGGAAATAGAATGCATGAGCAAGATCCCTTATGCTTCTGCAATAGGGAGCCTCATGTATGCCATGCTATGTACACGACCTGATATAGCCCATGCTGTGAGTGTCACAAGCAGATATCAGTCAAATCCAGGTGAAGAACACTGGACTTCTGTGAAATGTATCCTTAAGTACTTGAGAAGAACTAAGGATATGATGTTGGTCTTTGGTAACGGAGAACTCCAAGTCCAGGGATACACAGACTCGGATTTTCATGTCCGATATAGATGATCGAAAGTCGACATCTGGGAGTCTGTTTGTGTGCAATGGTGGTGCTGTCAGCTGGAAGAGTTCCAAGCAAACGGTGATAGCAGATTCCACCATGGAAGCAGAAATATATCGCTGCATCAGAGGCTGCGAAGGAAGCATTCTGGTACAAGAAGTTTGCTGCAGAAATTGGAGTAATGCCATCAGATGCCATTCCTCTATACTGCGACAACAATGGCGCCATAGCCCTTGCTAAGGAGCCGAGGTCTCACCAAAAATCCAAGCACATTGAGCGGCGATACCACCTCATCCGCGATTACCTCGAGAAGGGTTATGTCGAGGTCAAGAGAGTCAACTCCGCAGATAATGTGGCAGACCCACTTACAAAGCCGTTGGGCCAGCAGAAGATCGAAGCCCACCTTGAGAAGATGGGACTTAGACTTGTAGCCAATTGGCTTTAGGACAAGTGGGAGATTGTTAGATATATGTGCCCTAGAAGCCAGAATTGGCTGACACTTGTAATACACTTCTAGGGGCAAAATTATAATTTTGACTAAAATCAATAAATGGGTTATTTTCTATCACATATGTGTATTTAGTGTCTGTGATACATCCTTTGAGTTAATGGTAATGATAATTCATATTTTCAAGAGTTGAAAATTTAAGACATGAATAATCATTATTAACTCATAAAATGCTCCCGACCATAGGATCATCACGAGGATGGTGATTGATCCGGAAGGTTGGTGTACAATCGCTTCTCTTTAGTAGATGAGTCTTGAGTCTACGGTGTGGAGACACCGAGCGAGAGTACAGGTACTCGTTAGAGAACGAGGGCACTGAGCGTGACCACCTCGAGTAGTCATTAGGGAAGTCTACCTTCTCGTCAATGACTGACTCGATGCTGCAGTAGTGTGTCTGGTTCTTTGACCTGAGATGCATCGGCAGTTCACCTTGAGGGTGTTATAGTTTGACTACACCATTACTCGATCTCCTAGCCATATGGAACCCTGAGGTGTATGTTGGCTATGACATGTTCATTGTAGGAACTGGATTGCATCAAGATGGAATCTATCTACCTCGGTGGTAGAGGAGTAGCCCTATGATGATCATGAGAATCAAGTCCAGAAGATCCATGGCCATGGCAGAGTGAAATAATAGAAAGAGTTTCTATTTAGATTTTCACATTGGACTCGAATCGAATGATTACATCATATGACAGAGACTAGGGTTTGACGAGTTCACCTTAACCCTAATCTGATCGGGGCTCAAGATAGAAGAACTGAATCACACAGGTAGCTGCACCAAGAGGTTCGCATTCAGCTCTGATGGGTTGCCACCATATACTGCTAGGTGTCACTGGTGGATTTTGGGAGCAATTAGAATGATTTAGATGATCGATCATTCTAGCTGTTCGAATCAGAAGAGTTCTGATCCATCGAAAGGAGTTTCGATGATGTCGATGATAGAGATCATGACATATCCCATTACCATACAGAACTGAACCTAACTGGGTCACACAAACAAGGGTTTGAATCTGGTGATCATCAATTGAACTGATCTAGTTCAATTGATCTGAATGAGATTCAATTAGGTTCAAGGAAAATCGTGCTAGCACTCGATTGAACCTAACGTTCTTCTTTTACTATCATAAATAAGTTGTCCTGACTGAGCCAAAGGAGTTTGTGCTCAATCAGAGGCCTTCATATGGTCTGACTGGAGGTTGTCCAAGTCAGAAAAGGTTGTCTTATTTGTAAGACATTACCTGCCATTTTTGGTCACCTGCCATTTCTTGTTCTTTGACTTTGGTCAAAAGTCTACCTTTGACTGGTCAAACGTTGACCATTGACACTTTGACTTTTGACCACATGTCATGCACCTATTGGAGAGCTGGTGGGGGCCTTGTCCCCCTGCCAGAACCTGGCAAGGAGAAGGGCGCACGCCACCCTAGGCGTGTGCCCAAGTTGGAGGCGCCTAGGAGTCCCTTGTTGGACAAGGACTCCATCTCCTTTTTGGATTCCAATTAGAGTTCTTCTAAGAACCAACTTTGACTGGTCTTAGGCACCCTCTAAGGAGGAATCCAGGGGTCTCTATTCCCACCAATCAGATTTAGATCTGATTTCACAAAGGGTTGTGATTGGTTGGGAGGAAGAGGAGTTGGATCACGCTTAGTCTATAAATAAGACCCTGCGCCCAACTCAGATTCTAAGAAGTGAAGCAATTCAATTGAGAAACCCCATGCCCCAAGGCTGCCTCTCCCCTCCTTCTCCATGCCATAGTCTCTTCTCCCCTTGCTCTCCACATCCAAAAGGAGTTTTGGACCTTGGTTGGTGCGATTCAGATCAAAGAAAGGCGATCAAAAACAAGAAGGCTGCGCTGCTGCAAAGGACGACTGCTCATCTTCAAAAGAGTTTTGAAGATCCTCCAGATCAGATCCAGATCTGATTTTTGGAGGTGTGATAGAGAAGAAGAGGATCTCCAGATCCAACCCGAGTGGATACCGGTAGAGGCCAGGCGCTTGCGTGGCTAAGATCCAGAACCTTCCGCTGCAAACAGGATCATCAACAGGGTAATAGGATTACCCAGATCAGGTAAATTAAATTTGATTTAATTTATCTTTTAATTTTATTTTATTAAAATAATAAGAATCAGATCTAAAACATATCAAGATCTGATTGGGATCAAGAGAAAAAATTTTGAAATATATCTCTTGATCTGATCAGATCTGAACGAACCTGGACCGAAAAATCAGGATTTCCCTTCAATTAAAATCTTAGAGAAATTTTTTTTTGAAATATCTCTCTTGATCCAATCAGATTTGAACGAACTTGATCCAAAAAATAGATTTTTTCCTTCAATTGGTATCAGAGTCAGGTTCCATAATTCATTAGATCTAATTTTAATTTATTTTTAAACTAATAATTAGATGATTTTAGATATCACATTAGATGTGATTAGATCTAAAATTAAAAAATAAAAAATTAAATAATCTAGATCTAAAATGTATGAGATGTGTGACTAGACTAGGAATAGAATTATTCCATGTGTAGTCTAGTATGATCATAATTTTAATTTGATTAATTATAACTTTTAGATCTATTTATTTACTATTTTTGATATTATAAATTTGGATCAAGTTAAGACCTAATTAGGCTCTTAAGTCTGGGTCAAGGTCATGTGACATGATCATAATTAAGACCTAATAGGATTAAGTCTAGGTCAAGGTGATGTCACATGAGTGATCGATCAAGTTAAGAGCTAATTAGGCTCAGTGGTTAGAGTCGGATTGTAGGCTAATCCGATTGATTCTAGCTCAACAATTTGATGTCTAAGGTAGGTTTGGTGGATACAACCGACTTGTTTTTAATTAGGAGCTACTCGACTCGAATGCATTCTAGTCGGGTTAATGGCATATCCCTTCAACCAGTCTCACTTACCTGACCATGTTTGTCGGTCCAGTCCTGATCTAAGGTGGCTAACAATCCGAGCTAACCCATGCCACTAGGTTAGTCATAATGGTTATGGCTATGTCAAGTCAAGATTAAAGAGACCTAAGTTAAATCTCTCTAAGAAAAGATTAAGTCTAAGGTCTTCCATAATTATAGATGTGCGGGCCCTTTCCAAGGTTGATTGTTCTTGGCTGGTCATAATGGTTCAGTTGCATCGAAAAGATGCAACCTTATCGATTAGGCATTACATGCTACAGACTGGAGGATGGATTGGGCTCAATATTTTGGATATGGTGAGAGATCCAATTAGGAATCCAATCTTCGCAAATGGTGGATCTGACTTAACTAAGGAGTGGATTAATATTTCGGATATGGTGAGGTTCATGAATTAGAGACCAAGTCTAGGGTGCGCCATGATTAGAGAATCATTGGACAAGAGTTGTTCACTCATTGACTAATCCATCACTGATAACTGTTAGGTGAGGTGATGAGTCAGTTGGTGAGACTGCACCAGCCACTAGAAATCAGTAATCGTGAAGATTTTTGCATCTCTACAGAGAAAGTGTAGGGATCCGAGAAAAATATGGGAGCTAATTTATTTAAAAATTAAACTCCTAAACAAATTGGTCAAGCCTTAATTATAAAATCTAACTAGAAACTTTGACCCTCTACAGGAAAAAGAAAAATGTCTACATCCAACCTATTAGCCCGTATCCTGAACACCCATAGACTGACCAGACCTAATTACAAGATTTGGCTTCGAAACTTCAAAATTATTTTGGATTTCGAGAAGTTGACTCATGTATTAGATCAAGATCCCTCCACCTTACCAGCTTGCCCATCCACTGAACAAAGAGCATCTCTTGTCAAATGGATGGATGAAGATAATAAGATCAGATACTACATATTAGGCTCGATGTCTGATGAGCTTCAGCACCAACATGAAGATATCAAGATTGTTCGCCAAATGTTGGCTCACCTACAAGAGTTGTTTGGTGAACAGAGTCGCACAGTCAAATATCAGATCACTAAATGACTTTTTAAAGCTAAAATATGTGATGGACAGTCAGTCCAAGATCATTGTCTATTGATTATCAAGGACTTGAAAGTGCTTAAGAAGCTCGAAGTGAAGTTAGACCAGGATCTGCAGAATGATATAATTCTGCGATCCTTGATTGATGCGTATGGGCAGTTCATCATGTACTACCATATGCATAAACTTCAGAATACTCTGATCGAGCTTATGAATATGCTGGTTACTACTGAACTTTCTATGAAAGATTCTAAAGGTTCAGTACTTACTATGGAACAGACTTCTTCCAAGAGAAAGAGTTTGGAAAGAAGAAGAAGCCTATGAAAAAATAGATGGAAGGTGGAAAGAAAAAGAAGGTAGATAGAGAAAAGTGTTTCCATTATAATACTGACAGCCACTGAAAGTGGAACTATCCAACATACTTGGCCATCCTGAAGAATAAGAAGGAGATAGGTCCATCTAGAGGTATGCTCATTATTGAATCTAACCTTATGATTTCTTTTGCATCCAGTTGGGTGCTTGACTCTGATTCTAGTGCTCATTTATGCACTTCTATACAGGGTCCTGAGGATAGCAGGAGGCTGAGGGATGGTGAGATGATCCTACCATCAAAAATGGAGCAAGGGTTGCTGCTATGGCTATGAGAACCTACCCTCTTCGACTACCATCTGGCTTAGATTTAGTACTTAAGAATTGTTATTATGTGCCTGCTGCAAGCAGAAATTTGATTTCTGTTTCATATTTAGCACAAGAAGGCTATGTAATTAGTTTTCTTAAGGACCATTGTAATATTCTTTATGAAAAAAATAAAATTGCAAGTGGTTTTCTTATTAACGGTCTCTACCAATTACATATTGATGTATCTATCTTTAATATCGAACAAAATATGAATGCCATAAAATCAAAATGTCTCAGGGATAGTCTAAACGATAGGTATCTATGGCACCTAAGGCTAGGTCATATAGCAGAAGATATGATTAACAAATTAGAAAAAATCGGGCTATTGAGTCCGTTGACTTCCGAGTCATATCCAATTTATGAATCATGTCTTCAGGCAAAATGATTAAGCTTCCTTTTTTAGGACATGGAGAAAGGGCCATGAAACTACTTGCCCTAGTACATACTGATGTGTGCGGCCTATTTGATGTGCCGGCGAGAGGCAACTTTGACTACTTTATAACCTTTATCGATGATTTATCTCAGTATGGGTATGTGTATCTTATGAGACACAAGTCTGAAGCCTTTGAAAAGTTTAAGGAATTCAGACATGAAGTTGAAAAGCAAACTGAAAAACCCATTAAGATTCTTCGATCAGATCGAGGAGGTGAATACCTTAGTCAAAAATTTTTGAACTATCTCAAGCAAAATGCCATAGTCTCTCAATGGGCTCCACCTGGAATACCTCAACTCAATAGGGTTTCAGAATGGAAGAATCGGACCCTATTAGATATGGTCCGATCTATGATGAGCTTCACAGACCTCCCTGATTTTCTATGGAGACATAGTCTATTAGCTGCTATATATTTACTAAATAGAATTTTTTCTAAAACTGTTCCTACCATACCGTATGAGATATGGCATGGTAAGAAATCAAGTCTGAGTCATCTCAGAATTTAAGGTTGTCCGGCTCATGTCAAAAGAAAACAAGTGAACAAGTTAGACTATAAGTCCTTTAGAGCTTGATTCATAGGATATCCTAAAGAGTCATTAGGATATTATTTCTACATTTCAGAAGATCACAATGTGATTGTGAGTCAGCATGCCATCTTTCTTAAAAAATAGTTTATTCAAGATGGTGGCATTGGAAAGCAGACCAAGCTCGAGAAAAAAATTTCATAAGAGCAATGAGCTAAGGATCCTATGGAACCAAATCAAGTTGAGCCAATACAATCACTACCTCCTCCACCTCATAGATTGGAAAGGGTTTCTCATCTTTCTGAGAGGTACTTAGGTACTATTTTAGAGAAAGTAGAGAAAATGTTCCTCGTAGGTAATGGGGTTCATGATGATGATCCCAAAACCTATGACGAGGTAATATTGGATATCGACTCTGAGAAATGGTTAGAGCAATGAGTCAGAAATTGACTCGATGCTCAAACAAGTCTGGACCTTGTAGATCCACCAGAAGAATAATACCATTGGTATAAATGGATCTATAAGAGCAAGATTGGGCAGATGGGAATGTGAGCATTCAAAGCTAGATTAGTGCAAATGGTAAGTCAGCGGAAAGGAATTGACTATCAGGATATCTTTTCATCAGTAGCCATGCTAAAATTTATCCGCATATTGCTTGCTGTTGCAGCCTATTTCAATTATGAAATATGGCAAATGGACGTGAAAACAACGTTCTTAAATGGATACCTTGAGGAAGATATCTATATGAAACAGCCACTAGGTTTCACATCCAGTGATGTTGATCATAAAGAATGCAAGCTACAAAGGTCCATATATGGACTTAAGCAAGCATCTCGGAGCTGGAATACTCATTTTAATGATGTGATCAAATTATTTGGTTTCATCAAGAATGAGGAGGAACCATGTGTTTTCAAAAAAGTCAGTGGGAGCGCTATTATCTTTCTTGTACTGTACGTGGATGATATCCTCCTTATTGGGAATGATATCTCCATGTTGACCATAGTTAAAATATGGTTATCTAAAGAATTATCCATGAAAGACCTAGGAGAAGCATCCTTTATTCTAGGAATTAAGGTCTATAGAGATAGACCGAATAGGATGCTAGGTCTTTCACAAAAGATGTACATAATGGAAGTGCTAAAGAGGTTTAGCATGAAAAACTCCAAGAGGAGATTGGTACCCTTCAGACATGGAATTCATCTCTCTAAGAAAATGTGTCCCAACACACCTGAGAAGATTGAACACATGAGCAAGATCCCTTATGCTTCAATAATAGGGAGCATCATGTATGCCATGTAATATACACGACCTGAAATAGCCCATGCTGTGAGTATCACGAGAAGATATCAGTCAAATCCAAGTGAAGAACACTGGACTTCTATGAAATGTATCCTTAAGTACTTGAGAAGAACTAAGGATATGATGTTGATTTTTAGTAATGAAGAACTCCAAGTCTAGAGATATACAAACTCGAATTTTATATCCGATATAGATGATCGAAAGTCGACATCTGGGAGTCTATTTGTGTGTAATGGTGGTGCTATCAGTTAAAAGAGTTTCAAGCAGACAGTGATAGCAGATTCCACCATAGAAGTAGAGTACATTACTACGTCAGAAGCTGTGAAGGAGGCATTTTGGTATAAGAAGTTCACCATAGAGATTAGGTGATGCCATCGGATGCCATTTCTCTGTACTGCGATAATGGCGTCGTAGCCCTAGCTAAGGAGCTGAGGTCTCATCAGAAATCCAAGCACATCGAGTGGCGATACCACCTCATTTGCGAGTACCTCGAGAAATGTTATGTTGAGGTCAAGAGAGTCGATTCTGTAGATAATGCGGTAGATCCACTTATAAAGCTATTGGGCCAGTAGAAGATTGAAGCCCATCTTGAGAAGATGGGACTTAAATTTGTAGCCAATTGGATTTAGATCAAGTGGGAATTTGTTAGATATGGGTGCCCTAGAAGCCAGATTGGCTGACACTTGTAATACACTTCTAAGAGTAAAATTATAATTTTAACTATATATAATAAAATGGGTTATTTTCTATCATAGTGTGTATATGAAAGTGTTTGTGATACATCCCTTGAGTTAAAGATAATGATAGTTCATATTTTCAAGAGTTGAAAATTTAAGACATGAATGTTCATTATTAATTCATAAAATGCTCCCGACCGTAGGATCATCAAGAGGATGGTGATTTATCTGGAAGGTTGGTGTACGATCGCTTCTTTTGGATAGATGAGTCTTGAGTATATGGTGTAGAGACACCGGAGTGAGATTACAGGTACTCGTTAGAGAACGAGGGCATTGAGCGTGACCATCTCGAGCAGTCATGTGGAAGTTTACCTTCTCATTGATGATTGGCTTGAAGCTGTAGTAGTGTGTTAGGTTCTTTGACCCAAGGTGCATCGACAATTCACCTTGAGGGTATTGTAGTTTGACTACACCATAACTCGGTCTCCTAGCCATTCGGAATCTTGTGGTGAATGTTGGCTATAGCATGTTCATTGTAGGAATTGGATTGCACTAATAGGAGATCTATCTACCTCGGTAGATAAGTAGCCCTATGATGATCATGAGAATCAAGTCCATAATCCCATGGCCATGGCAGAGTGAAATAATAGAAAAAATTTCTATTAAAATTTTGACATTGGACTTGAATCGAATAATTAATTCATATAATGAAAATTAGGGTTTGACGAGATTACCTTAACCCTAATCTGATCGGGGTTCAAGATAGAGGAACTTAATCACACAGGTAACTACACCGAGAGGTTCACTTTCAGTTCTGATGGGTTGCCACCATATGCTGCTAGATGTCACTGATGGATTTTGGGAGCAATTAGAATGATTTGAATGATCGATCATACTAGTTAAATCAAAAAAGTTCTGATCCATCGAAAGGTATTTCGATGATAGAGATCACGATATATCCCATTACCATACGAAACTGAACCTAACTAGATCACACAAACAAGGGTTTGGATCTAGATATCATCAATTGGATTAACCCAGTCAATTGATCTGAATAAGATTCAATTAGGTTCAAGAAAGTCGTGCTAGCACACGATTGAGCCTAATGTTCTCCTTTAACAATCATTAAAGCTTATCTTGACTGAGCCAAATGTGTTTGGGCTCACTTAGGAACCTTTACATAGTCTGACTGGAGCTTGTCTAGGTCAAAAAAGGGTTGTCTTAATTTATGAGATAAATTTGAGACAACACCTGCCATTTTCTGTCACCTGCTAAATGTTGTCTTAGGACATTGGTCAAATATTGATCTTGGACACTTAGAAATCTGCCCATGTGTCATGCACCCATAGGAGAGAACCTAGGAACTTGTCCTTCTGCTAAAAAGTAGATAGGAAGGGGGCACATGGCTAGGGAGGCATGCGCCCCATGAGGATAAAATATAGAGTCCCATATAGATGGGACTCCAGTTGCTTTAGGAAATTAAATTGCGTGGCGCCAAGAAGACTTGTTTGACCCAGTCTTGGCACCATCTAAGGAGAGTTTTGAGAGTCTCTAATTTGATTGGATCAGATGATGTCATCCCACCAATTAGATTTAGATTTGATTGCATAAAGGGACGTGATTGGCCAGGATGATGTGGCACTGCATGGCGCAGTAGGGTCTATATAAACCCTATCTGCACCTAGAATTCAAGGATTCTGCCTTTAGCCCATGCTAACATAGTCCCTCTCCCTCCTTCTCCATGCCACCCTCTAGTCTTCTCTCTCCTCTCCATGCCCAAGGGACTTTGGGCACGAAGAAGGTGTGATCCAAGCAAGTGAAAGGCACCAAGAAAGGAAGAAGGCAGCACTATTGCAAGCGACAATAGCTGTTCTTCAAAAGCTATTTTGAAGACCTTCAAGATCTGATTTAGATCTGATTTCTAAAGGATTGATTGCGAAGGAGAAGATCTTCAGATTCTATCCAAGTGGATACTTGTAGAGACCAGGTGCTTACGTGGCTACATCTAGAACCTAAGGCAAGCATCAGGATCATCATAAGGTAATTGGATTACCCAAAATAAAGATATAATTAAATTATATTTAATTTTTATTTTTATTTTTATTTTATTATCAAATCAATAAGATTAGATCTGAGGAGTCTCAGATCTGATTAGGATCTTAGAGAAAAATTTTGTTGAAATATTCCTCTTGATCCAATCAGATCTGAATGAATCTGATCCGAGAAATAGGTTTTTTCCTTCACCAGATTGGCTGACACTTGTAATACACTTTTAAGAATAATTTCATAATTTTAACTATAAATTAATAAATAGATTATTTTTCTATCATAGTGTGTATTTAAAAATGTTTGTGATACATCTTTTGAGTTAATGGTAATGATAATTCATGTTGGGGATAAACCCCGCTCCCACCGAAGTCCAGCCTGATGCTTAGCCTAATGCAATCGGTAGTCACGGAAGAGCTTCAGTGTTCAAATCTTAGCCGAACTCCTTCAGCTGGCTAAACTCTCCAGTGGTCAAGTCCCAGTTGAAATCCTTCAGTCGACCGAACTCCCCAACAGTCAAGCCCCAACCGAATCCCTTCAGCCAACCAAACTTCTCAACGGCCGAGCCCCAGTTGAACTCCCCTAATGGCCAAATTCCTATCGAACTCTCTAGGAGCCAGACTCCTCCCAGACTTCTCCTTTGGCTGAGCTTCCCCCGAATCTAGACTCCTCCTAGACTTCTCCTTTGGTCGGGCTTTCCTAAGATCCAGACTCCTCCCAGACTTCTCCTTCGGCCGGACTTTCCTAGATCTAGACTCCCCCAGACTTCTCCTTCGGTCGGCTTCCCTAGGATTCAGACTCCTTCCAGACTCTCCTTTGGCGGGCTTCCCAAGATCCAGACTCCTCCCAGACTTCTCCTTCAATCAACTTCTCCAGGATTCGACTCCTCCAAACTTCTCCTTCGTCGGACTTCTCAGGAGTCGGACTCCATCCAGACATTCTTCAGTCAAATTTCTATAGGATCAAACTCCTTCCGGACTCCTCCTTCAGTTGGATTTCTACAGAAGCCGAACTCCTTCCAACTTCTCTTCAGTCGATTCTAAGGAGCCAAACTCCTTCCGACTTCTCCTTCAGTCGGACTTCTACATAAGCCAAACTTCCTCCACACGCCTCCTTCCACACTCCTCCTTCAGTCGGAATTCTATAGGAGCCGAACTCCTTCCAAACTCCTCCTTTAGTCAGACTTCTATAGGAGCCAAACTACTTCCAAACTTATCTTTCAATCGAACTTCTACAAGAGCCGAACTCCTTCCGAACTCCTCCTTAGTCGGACTTCTACAGGAGCTGAACTCCTTCCAGATTCCTTCTTTTGTCAAACTTCTCTTTGGGAGTCTGAACTCCTCTGGAATGGATATATGTCAAAGCTCTTCACCCCTCCATGTGGCTCCGAGCGGCTCAATATCGACTACGATCGTTACTATCAGTCTGCTATAGACGACAGCGATCCGCTATCAGGCAGCAATGGTTGTCACCATCAATCTATTGCAGACAGTGCTACAGGTGCTGCCCCCCTCCGTGATAGACTCTACCAGGCCTCGAGCGGCCCACTACCAAACAGCTGTAGCTATCACTACCAATCCGCTACAAGCTCCACCTATAAAAAGGGACCTTTCAGATACATTTTCTCTAAGCTCTCTTCTCCTTCCCAAAACTCTATCAAACTCTTGCTTGAGCACTCCATTTCTATTGGCCAGAAGAGCTGACTTGATCGTCGAAGGGTCCTGCCAGAGCCACCACCACCGACTCCGGATGGGATTTTGTTTTGCAGGTCACCGATGGCGACCTCATCCTCCTCCACTCCAACTCATCCCGACGTCAACCAAATTCTACAACAACAAAATTGATGCTAGAGGAAGGGCCTCTATCTCTGAGGTATCCTTGTTCTTAAAGGAGTGCTCAGTCGATCCTGCCGATCTTCTTCTCCAAGATTCATCTCCACCCTCTTCCTTAATCCCAAGAAATACCTCAAAAGAAGATGACTACTCAGAGATTTACCGCTTCTATCGCTAGATCTGAGTTGGATCCATCCATTCCTATTCCATCACCGACACTTCAACCTCCACCTTCATCGACGGCCATGGTAGATCCGAAGTAGTTTAACCTACTGATGCAGTGGGTTTAGGGTCTTATCAAAATGGTATAGGCCATGCGGCATCCTTCGATGGTGATTCCACCAAAAAACCCACCATCAGGATGTCAAAAATCGACCCTAAGGAGGGGCACTTGAGCTAGCATACTCGTCGCCCTAGGGAAGAAGAAATAGAGAGCAGAGGATCCTTGCTTGGATCATGATTCTCCTTCGAAAGAGACCTTCTCCATCTACAGCCAAAAGCCATCCAAGATCTATGATCGAGATGACGTCCTCGATCACAAATTGCAGGAGATGGATCGAAGAATTCTGCCACATCGCCCTGGCTCCCCATGATGATATCTGCACTGATCCCCTTTTTCTTCTCGAATTATGCAAGAGCCTATTCTGTCAGACTTCAAGCTTCTCCAACCTGAAAGCTATGATGGAATCTTTGATCTGATCGATCACCTAGAAGCCTTTCGGACCACGATGCTGCTCCATGGTGCATCAGACGCCATAGTACGTCGAGCTTTTCCATCTACCTTAAAGGGAGCAGCAAAAAACTGATACTCAACATTGAAGTCAGGTATGATTTTCTATTTTGACTAGATGAGCCATCAGTTCGTGGCTCAGTTCATCAACAGCCGACATCCACATCAAGGTTTTGATTCTTTGATAAACATCAAGCAGAAGAAGGGGGAATCCATCCATGCTTACGTCACCCAGTTCAATAATGCTATGTTGGAGGTCCAAAACTTGGACCAGTCAGTTGCGATGGCCACACTCAAGGGCAGTTTTCAGAAGAATGATTTGCTATTCTTCTTGGAGAAGAAATACCTCAGGGACTTTGCCGATCTGCTAGCCCAGGTCAAGAGATATGCCCGTGCGGAAGAAGCCTTCAAGTTGAAGGATGAAGAAGCCATAGGAGAGCGGTAGGTGAGCGAGTCTAATAAATTCACGGCTGGTATAGGGTCGAATGAAGTTCGACCGTGCTCATGGACTCCCTCGAGCGCAAGCGAGCCTGAACTCCTCCTCGAGTTCGTCATCAAAGAAGCTCCGATAGAAGGATGTGAAGAAGTTCTCCCCCCGAAAGGTTCCGCAACTATGCCCCCCTTAATGCTCCTAAAACCTCAAGTTCTGATGAAAGTTAAGAATCCAACTGCCAAAAGGACTGCGATCTTCTCCCAAACAAGCACGATTGAAGCAAATACTGCCTCTACCATCGCGACCATGGCCACGACACTGAGGAATGCATTCAGCTCTGAGACAAAATTGAGGGGCTCATCAGAAAGAGGGCGACTGGGTAAATTCCCTTGGACGTCTAGGCCCGAAGCAGGAGAAGATTGGTCAAGGGCGCTGTCGCAGCCAAAATCGACCAAATGATGAAGAACAACAAGAAGGTCAGCCACCTCATGGCATCATCAATATTACCCATAGGGAGGAGGCTTGGTACATCGATGAGGCCATCATCTTCCAGCGTCAAAGCCAAGAGAAGCATGCTTCTAAATTGAGAAGGCCGGCATGAGATAGAGGAGGTCGTCCAGGTCCGAGACTTACTGTCCTGAGAGGAACCCAGAGGAACAAATGCCCTCACGATCCTGAAACACAGAGAATCTGAGGATGTGCTGCTGAAGTAACTTTCCCTCGGTCAATAATTCTTTTCATTCAATCCAAATTCAATATTATTATTTCTTGGGTGCAAAAACTTATGTGATGACAGGAAAAGAAGCAGTCAATAGTTGCCGTGTTAGGAACAGGAGGAGAACCTCGTCCTAACACGAGCAGGTTAGCAAGGTTGAAAGATCCTTCAACCTCAGTTAGAGATAAGATCTCTTTCGAGCTTCAGAGTCTAACGTCAATAGGACAACTCCTTCAACCTCTAGAGATAAGATCTCTCCCGAGCGATTGAGTCTAACCTCAATAGGAGATAAGATCTTCCCGAGCGATTCAACCTCGGCTAGAGATAAGATCTCTCCGAGCTTCAAAGGAAGATAAGATCTCCTTCATGTCAATAGGAGATAAGATCTCCCGAGCTTCAACCTTCAACAAGAGATAAGATCTCAACCTCGATTGAGATAAGATCTCTCCCGAGCTTCTACATCAATAAAAGATAAGATCTTCTTCAACCTCGGCTAGAGATAAGATCTCTCCCGAGCTTTAGAGTCTACGTCAATAGAAGATAAGATCTCCTTCAACCTCGATTGAGATAAGATCTCTCTCAAGCTTCAAAGTCTATGTCAATAGAAGATAAGATCTGCTTCAACCTCGACTAGAGATAAGATCTCTTCCAAGCTTCAGAGTCTACGTCAACAGGAGATAAGACCTCCTTCAACCTCGGCTAGAGATAAGATCTCTCTCAAGCTTTAGAGTCTACATCAATAGCAGATAAGATCTTTTTCAACCTCGTCTAGAGATAAGATCTCCCCGAGCTTTTACATTAATAGGAGATAAGATCTCCTTCAATCCTGGACTAGAGATAAGATCTCTCCTGAGCTTCAAAAGTCTAACATCAATAGGAGATAAGATCTCCTTCAACCTCGGCTAGAGATAAGATCTCTTCCGAGCTTCTAACGTCAATGAGGAGATAAGATCTTCTTCAACCTCGGCTAGAGATAAGATCTCTTCCAAGCTTTAGAGTCTACATCAACAGGAGATAAGATCTTCTTCAACCTTGGCTAGGGATAAGATTTCTTTCGAGCTTCAGAGTTGATGTCAATAGGAGATAAGATCTCTTCCGAGCTTCAAGAGTCTACGTCGATAGGAGATAAGATCTTCTTCAACCTCAGCTAGAGATAAGACTCTTTCAAGCTTCAGAGTCTAACGTCAATAGAAGATAAGATCTCCTTCAACCTCAACTAGGAGATAAGATCTTTTCTAAGCTTCTACATCAGCAGAAGATAAGATCTTCTTCAACCTCAACTAAAGATAAGATCTCTTCCGAGCTTCAGAGTCTACATCAATAGGAGATAAGATCTCTTCAACCTCGGCTAGAGATAAGATCTCTTTCGAGCTTCAACTCTACTTCAATAGGAGATAAGATCTCCTTCAACCTCGACTAGGAGATAAGATCTCTGTCGAGCTTCAGAGTCTACATCAAAAGGAGATAAAGAGTCTATATCAACAGGAGATAAGATCTCCTTCAATCTCGACTAGAGATAAGATCTCTCCCAAGCTTCAAGTCTACATCAACAAGAGATAAGATCTCCTTCAATCTCGACTAGAGATAAGATCTCTTCCAAGCTTCTACATCAATAGAAGATAAGATCTCCTTTCAACCTTGGCTAAAGATAAGATCTCTTCCGAGCTTCAAGTCTATGTCAATAGGAGATAAGATCTCCTTCAACCTCGACAGAGATAAGATCTCTTCCAAGCTTCAAAGTCTACATCAATAGGATATAAGATCTCCTTCAACCTCGATTGAGATAAGATCTCTCTTAAGCTTCAAAATCTACATCAACAGGAGATAAGATCTCCTTCAACCTCAGCTAGAGATAAGATCTCTCTTGAGCTTTGGAGTCTACGTCAACAGAAGATAAGATCTCTTTCAACCTCGGCTAGAGATAAGATCTCTCCCGAGCTTCAGAGTCTTTATCAACAAGAGATAAGATCTCCTTCAACCTCGGCTAGAGATAAGATCTCTCCCAAGCTTTAGAGTCTATATCAATAGGAGATAAGATCTTCTTCAATCTCGACTAGAGATAAGTTTTCTTTCGAGCGTCTACATCAATAGGAGATAAAATATTCTACAACCTTGGATAGAGATAAGATCTCTCCTGAGCTCCTACGTCAATAGGAGGTAAGATCTTCTTCAACCTCGACTAGAGAGATAAGATCTATCCTAAGCTTCAAAGTCTACATCAATAGAAGATAAGATCTCCTTCAACCTCGACTAAAGATAAGATCTCTCCCAAGCTTCAGAGTCTATGTCAATAGAAGATAAGATCTCCTTCAACCTCGGCTAGAGATAAGATCTTTTTCGAGCTTCTATGTCAACAAGAGATAAGATCTCCTTCAATCTCGGCTAGAGATAAGATCTCTCTTGAGCTTTAGAGTCTACATCAATAGGAGATAAGATCTCCTTCAATCTCGGCTAGAGATAAGATCTCTTTCGAGCTTCTATGTCAACGGGAGATAAGATCTCCTTCAACCTCGGCTAGAAATAAGATCTCTCCCAAGTTTCAGAGTGTACGTCAATAGGAGAAAAGATCTTCTTCAATCTCGGCTAGAGATAAGATCTCTCCCGAGCTTCAGAGTCTACGTTAATAGAAGATAAGATCTCCTTCAATCTCGGCTAGAGATAAGATCTCTCCTAAGCTTTTATATCAACTAGAGGTAAAATCTCCTTCGAGCTTCAACCTCAATAGATGCAGAGCCTAGAAAAAGATTTTGACAATCGCCATTTTTGTACTCCCTTCCTTTAAATTTCAAACTCGAGAGTGGGGGGGACTATTATTGGAGACAAACTCCGCTCCTATCGAAGTCCAGTCTAATGCTTAGTCCAATGCAATTGGTAGTCATGGAAGAGCTTTAGCGGCCAAACCTTAGCTGAACTCCCTCAGCTGATCGAACTTCTCAGCGATCGAGCCCCAACCGAATCCCTTCAGCCGATCGAACTCTCCAACGATCGAGCCCCAGTCGAACTCTCCTAACGACCAAATTCCTACCGAACTCTTCAAGAGCTGGACTCCTCCCAGACTTCTCCTTCGGCTGGGCTTCTTTAGGATCCAAACTCCTCGCAGACTTCTCCTTCAATCAAACTTCCCTAGGATCCAGACTCCTCCCAAACTTCTCCTTCAGTCGGGCTTCCATAGGATACGGACTCCTCCCAGACTTCTCCTTCGATCGGACTTCTCTAGGATCTGGACTCCTCTCAGACTTCTCCTTCGATCGGGCTTCCCCAGGATTCAGACTCCTTTCAGACTTCTTCTTTGATCGAACTTCCCCAGGATCTAGACTCCTCCCAAACTTCTCCTTCGATAGGACTTCTTCAGGAGCCGAACTCCTTCTAGACATCTCCTTCAGTCAGATTTCTATAGGAGCTAAACTCCTTTCGGACTTCTCCTTCAGTTAAAATTCTATAGGAGCCAAACTTTTTCCGAGCTCCTCCTTCAATCGGACTTCTATAGGAGCCGAACTCCCTCCGCACTCCTCCTTCAATTGGACTACTATAGAAGCCGAACTCCTTTCGAACTCCTTCTTCAGTCAGACTTCTACAAGAGCCATACTCCTTTCGAACTTCTCTTTCAGTCAGACTTCTATAGGAGCCGTACTCCTTTCGGACTTCTTCTTCAATTAGACTTCTACAGGAGCCAAACTTCTTTCGAACTCCTCCTTCAGTCGGACTTCCTTTTGGAAGTCTGAATTTCTCCAAAATGGATATACGTCAAAGCTCTTCACCCCTCAATGCTTTCTCGAGTGGCTCAGTATCGACTGCGACTGTCACTATCAGTCTACTATAGACGATAGCGATCCACTACCAGGCGACGATGACTGTCACCATCAATCTACTGCAGGCAACGCTATAGGTGGTGCCCTCCTCTATGACAGACTCCATCAGGCCTCGAGCGGCTCACTATCAGGCAGCTGTAGCTATCACTATCAATCCATTATAAGCTTCACCTATAAAAAGGGATCCTCTGGATATATTTTCTTTAAGCTTCCTTCTTCTTTCTAAAACTCTGCCAAACTCTTGCCTGAGCACTTTATTTCTGTTGACTAGAAGAGCTGACTTAATCATCGGAGGATCCTGCCGGAGCCACCACCATTGACTCCGAACGGAACTTTATTTTGCAGGTCACCGACGGCGATCTCGTCCTCCTCTACTCCAGCTCATCCAAACGTCAACTAGATTCTATAATAATAATTCATATTTTCAAGAGTTGAAAATTTAAGACATGAATTTTCATAACTAACTCATAAACTACTCCCGACCGTAGGATCATCACGAGGATGGTGATCGATCTAAAAGATTGATGTACGATCGCTTTCTTAGGATAGATGAGTCTTGAGTCTGTGGTATGGAGACACCAGAGCAGGAGTATAGATACTCGTTAGAGAATGAGGGCACTGAGCGTGACCATCTCGAGTA
Source organism: Cocos nucifera (assembly GCA_006176705.1). Taxonomy (NCBI): domain Eukaryota; kingdom Viridiplantae; phylum Streptophyta; class Magnoliopsida; order Arecales; family Arecaceae; genus Cocos; species Cocos nucifera. Next base: position 46,166 of record QRFJ01004826.1, read on the forward strand.
GTCATAAGAAAGTCTATCTTCTCATCAATGACTGGCTCGATGCTGTAGTTGTGTGTCAGATTTTTTTTGACCTAAGGAGCATCAACAGTTCATCTTGAGTGTGTTATAGTTTGACTGCACCATAACTCAATCTCCTAGTCATTCAGAATTCTGAGATGTATATTGGCTATAGCATGTTCATTATAGGAATGGGATTGCACTAAGATGGGATCTATCAACCTCGATAGTGGAGTAGTCCTATGATGATCATGCGATTGAGTCTTTAAGCCCATGACTATGGCAGTGTGATATAATAGAAAAAAAAATTTATTAGGGTTTCACATCAGACTCAAATTGAATGATTCATTCACATGATGGATATTGGGTTTTGATGAGTTTACCTTAAACCCTAATCCTGTCGGGACTCATGATAGTAGAATCGATTCGCATAGATAGCTGCATCGAGAAGTTCACTTTCAGTTTTGATGGATTGCCACCATATGCTGCTAGGTGTCATTGGTGGATTTTAGAAGCAATTAGAATGATTTTGATGATCGATCATTCTAATTGTATGAATCAAAAAAGTTATGATCCATCAAAAGTTATTTCAATGATTTCAATGATAGAGATCATGACATAAATCATTACCATATGGAATTAAACTAACTAGATCACACATACAAGGGTTTGAATTTGGTTGTGATCAATTGGATCGAGTTAGTTCAATTAATTTTGATTAGATCCAATTAGGTTCAAGGAAGTCATGCTAGCACGTGATTGAACCTAACATTCTTCTTTTGTAGTCTTTCTGGATCGTCTCAACCAAAATCCTGACTGAAACATGTCTAGGTCAGAAAAGGATTGTCTAAATTCATTAGATGATTTTAGGACAACACCTGTCATTTCTGATCACCTGCCATTTTTGGTCACTTGTCTTTTTGTCGCATACGAGGATCAAAGGTTGATCCTATTGTAAGAAAGAAGGGATCAGGGGCGCATGCCCCATAGAGATTTTCTAGGAGCATGTGCCCCCACTTTTTGGTACTGCATGGAGAGGGTGCACATCCTCCTAGTTGTGTACCTAAAGTGGATAGGTTTTGACTTGGTCAAATTTTAGATTTGACCAGTTAAAGAGTTTTGATAGAGATCAAACTCTAAGAGAGAAGGAAGAATCCACTGTGTACCAAACTTTCTTTCCTTCTCCCTACCTATTTTGTTCGGCATTATATGAAGTATTTGGGGTGGCAAATCTGATGTGAGTTGGCATGAAAATTTGTCAAGAAATCAGAAATAAATCAAGTAATTGGTTGCCTGATTGATTGGAACATTGAGGTGGCACAGGGCTCTATTTAAGAGACCCTACGCCCTAGGGTTTCTAAGGATTATTGCTCCATGCCCCAAAGCCCCTCTTGCTATTGTCCCCTCCTTCTCCACACCCCTCCTCTTCTTCTTCTCCATGCCCAAAGGTTGGGCCAAGGTTCCAAGAGAAGGTCCATAGAAATTGGCACGAAGGTTTCAAGGAAAGAGATGACGTTCATACGACGAGCGCGCTGCCTTCATTAGTTGATTCAAAGGCTTTACAAATTAGATTTAGATATAATTTTTGGTGATCAAATCTAGAAGAAGAGCATCTCTAGATTCAGTCTAAGTGGACTCCAGTAGAGGCCAGACATGTGCGTGGCTTGATCTAGAACCTAAAGCTTTCGCAGATCATTGATAGGATAAAAGTGGTTTACCCTAATGGTAACATCTGATGTTACTATTTTAATTTTAATTTTTGATCTAATATCAAATCATTAAAATTAGATCAAAGAACTCACTGATTTGATTAGACTCTATAGAAAATTTTTTGTAATATTTTCTACAGATCTGGTCAGATCAGATTGATCCTATGGCCGAAAAAGCAGTTGTTTCCTTCACAACCCTATGTTAAACAACCCACCAGGCTTTAATAATTATGAAAAGAAACTTAGTTTTTTAGAGAAAAGCTTGAAAGTATTAGCCAAATCCAATGTTGATGCTAATGCTTTATTGAGTAATTTTATGTAAATCATGAGTTAGCTCCTAAATGTAAACTCTCAGACCATAGCTCGCTTGGAAATGCAAGTAGGTCGGTTAGCATCTACCATAAGTGAATGAGAATGAGGCAGACAACCTAGCCAATCTAAACCAAATTTGAGAAATTAAAATGGACCATGACCCCAATGAGGAAACCAAGTGAATCAAGTGAATGCTATTCACTCCTTAAGATTAGAAAAATAAGTGGGTAACAAAGTAGGTACATCTAATAATAAAGAAGACTCTTCTGCCAAGTCACCTTATGAACAACCTTCCGTGCAAACTCAAGCTTCTAAAACTAATAGGATACCAAGCCCAGTACCCATAACTCCTAAAGCTCCTTTTCCAAATCAATTAAGGTCTAATAAACAATCAAAATATTTGGATAAAATATTAAAGATGTTTAAACTAGTCCAGATGAATATCCTTCTATTAGATATGATCCAGCAAGTACCGACCTATGCTAAATGCTTAAAAGACCTTTGCACCAAGAAAAGGACCACTAATGTACCCAAGAGAACATTTTTGACTGCAAGTGTGAGCTCATATTTATCAAGTCATGTGCCAATCAAATATAAGGATCTAGGCCCTCCGATAATTTCATGTGTTATCGAAGAAACCCACATTGAGAAGGCCTTGCTAGACTTAGGGACTAGTGTAAATATTTTATCTTATTCAGTTTACGAGCAATTAGGATTGAAAAAACTTTAGCCAATAGGAATCATGTTACAACTAGCCGGTCGATCTTTTAGGATCCCTAAGGGAATGATAGAAGATGTTTTAATCAAGGTTGGCAATTGTGAGGATTTGTAGTGCTTCCAAGCCTTGGGAGGCCACGGGAGGAGTTAGGGTATTGGCTCCAAAGATTCCAGAGATTTGGTTGGTGCTTTGGAGACCTGGGATATAAGATGAAGCAAGAAACTAAAGCCGAAGAATCAAGACTGTACAAAAAAGATTTTCTATAGGTTACCCAACTTAGTCCAAAATTGGATCGGCTAAGTCTCAGTGCACAAGCAAAACAAAGAGCTGCGCATTCGGGACTACTGGCACAGCATACTGGACCGACTCAGTTTCAGACTAAGCCAATCCTGTGAAACTTAGCCGGCTCAGTGCTCAGACTAAGCTGGCTCAGTGTGCGGGCAGAGTTATGCGAGGGTCTATTTTGGACTAGGATCTGGGTTGATCCTAGGGGTCTTAAGACCTTGTTTGAGAGGTCTTAAGGAGGCTAATTCATGTATGGATCGGATCTAGATCCAGAGGATGAGAGCATGGGAGACATGGGTGTACATGGGCTCGGTGAGTGCTTTTATGTATTGGGTTAGCCGGAAAGTTTTTTGGTCGGGCTTAATGGCTATGTATAAATATATAGGTTGTATTAGGGTTTTAAAGGTTGAAATCAATACAAAACTTTTCTTCCTCAACTCTCTTCTTCTCTTCTCTCTAGACTTGCCACCCTAGGATCTTTGAAGAAGCCCTAGAGAAGGGGGGCATCTCCCTCAAGCCCAAGGAGGAAAGCACCCCATCATAAATCCAGGTGGAGGATCGGTAGTGTGCTACCCATAGAGAATATCGTAGGTTCCTTCAGATTCGTGCTAAAGATCAGGAGCTTCTACAACATGGTATTAGGGTGCTTATGATGTCAAGGATGATTGGCATTCGAGTGATATCATGGGTCTACAATATGATATCAAAGCTAGGTGACACCTAGAACATTGTGGAAGATAATATGGTATTAGAGCCAAGTTTCAAAGTCTAATGATGCATGAAAGAGAAGAAGTCGTACAAGATAAAATTAAGAATCTGCATAAAGATTCCACGGTATGTCTCAAATCTATCTTGTTATTGCGTGGTTTGGCCAATCGAGAGCAGCAGATTGAAGATGGAGATTGAGAGGATTAACGAAAAGAGATTTTTTTAGGGTGGAAGGATTTGGTGCATGATTTGCTGATCGATCTTGGTGGAAAGATTGGGGTGTATGATAGTTATGTGATAGGCAGGGAGCACTGAAGTGCTGCAATAGTGCTTCCCTGGAGATGCAGGGTTGAGAGAAGCTCAACGATGCAATAGTCGAGGGACGTATCTTAGTAGAGAGCATTAGGATTTTCTAGGAAGATCGGTAGTGTAGGGCTATTGAAGAGAGATTTTTCTAGGGATAATGGTTGAAGGAAGGCTGAAGAAGCGACTATACGTTCTTCGATGTTTGAAAGATGGGAAAATAGTTAGAGATTTATTCAGCAGTTCGACCAGAGCATGGATTTGCAAATCCTTAAGAGTGATGGAGTTGGATGATCCATGGAGGTCTAGCAGGTTAGGGCTGGGTGGCTGTAGAGCAGCATAGAGATGAGTCAGGGAGCACTGGAGAGTAGCAGGAGTGCTTCCCTAGAGGCACAGGGCTGAGAGAGGCTCGATGGTGCAGTAGTCGAGGAGTGTATCTCAGTAGAGAGTGTCAGTGGTATCTTAGAAAGATCAGGTGCAGATCTCAGGGAGAGCTAGGGGGTCTTAGGGAGCATCAGGAGGTCTCAAGCAGTCGGGAGTATCATGGATCAGATTTCTTCTGAGGGGCATTAGGGAGAGTTATAGTTCAGATGGAGGATGGTTCTCCAGGCGCAACTGAAGTGATTGCTGGTGTAGGGGCAGAAGAGAAGGACTAGGATGGAATTTTATAGGGTTTAGTCATTGGTTTCAAAAGAGTTGGATGAGCTCTTATGTTTTGGAGGTGCCCATAGGTTGTGGAGGTATCCAAAACTGCTTCGAAGAGGGCCACGGAGCATGGAGGGTTCGAAGGGATAGCGATGGTGTTTGAGGTGCAGCGATAGGCTCAGTAGTGCAGCATTGAGTGGTTGGCCTCGAGGGACTCGATGATAGAGTCGGCTTCTACGGCATTAGGTGGACTTCAGATATAGGTGGAGCTCCACAGTGGTGGCTTCATAAGTGGAGAGCAAATTTGGCATGAGTTCAGAGTGCTGGTAATGCACAATTCTAGATGGAGTGGCGTGTACAGGTGGATAGGCATAGCTCTGATGAGATCATGTTAGGTGGTACAACATGTGCTGGTGTAGAAATGCTGTACATTCTTCAGAAAAGTTTAGAGAAAGTGATGTAACCGCTAAGCAGAAGGGATCCTACAATTTTAGGGTGGTGCCAAGAAGCAAGCATAGGTCTTCAGTGGTGGAGGCGGTCATCCTAAAGGCCTCAAAGGTGCACAATAGCTGAAGAGGATTGGTGGAGGAGATATTTGCATAGGGGCTATCGAGTGTGTAGTGACAGCTGAATCATGCAGGAGGTCATTGTCGAGGGGTTTGCCAAGACTTGGGGCACTAAGGTGGAGATTATGAGGATTTATAGTACTCCCAAGCTTTGGGAGGCCATGAGAGGAGTCAAGGTTGGCTCCAAAGATTTTATTAGTTTGGTTAGTGCTCTAGAGACCTGAGACATAAGGTGAAGCAAGAAACCAAAGCCAGTGAATCAAGACTACAGAAAGGAAATTTTCTACAGGTTAGCCGACTCGGTCCAAAATTAGATCGATTAAGTCTTAGTGTACAGGCAAAATTGAGAGCTACGTGTTCGAAATTGCTAGCGTGGCACAGGACTGGGCTGGCTCAGGTTCAGACTGAGCCGATCTAGTAGAACTTAGCTGGCTCAGTGCTGAGACTGAGCTGGCTTAGTGCATGGGCAGAGTTACGCAAGGGACTATTTTGGGCTAAGGTTTGGGTTGATCCTAGGGGTCTTAAGGCCTGGTTTGAGAGGTCTTAAGCGAGCTAATTCATATATGGATCGGGTCTACATCTAGAGGATGAGAGCATGGGAGACATGGATGTACATGGGCTCGGTGAGTGCTTTCATATAGTGGGTTAGCTGGGGAGTTTTTTGGTCGGGCCTAATGGCTATGTATAAATACATAGGTTGTATTAAAATTTTAAAGGTTGAAATCAATATAGACCTTTTCTCCCTCAACTCTCTTCTTCTCTTCTCTCTAAAGTTGTCGCCCTAGGGTTCTTGAAGAAGCCCTAGAGAAGGGGGCATCTCCCTCAAGCCCAAGGAGGGAGGTGCCCCATCATAGATCCAGGTGGAGGATCAGTGGTGTGCTACCCATAGAGAACGTCACAGGTTCCTTCAGATCCATGCTAAAGATCAGAAGCTTCTGCAACATGGTATCAGGGTGCTTGTGATGTCAAGGATGATTGATGTTCGAGCAATATTATGGGTCTACGATATGGTATCAAAGCTAGGTGATGCTTAGAACGTTGTGAATGACAATATGGTATCAGAGCCAAGTTTCAAAGCCTAATGGTGCATGAAAGGGAAGGAGAAGTCGTACAAGGTGAAATCAAAAATCTACACAAGAATTTCATGAATGTCTCAAATCTATCTTGTTATTGCTATGGTTTGGCCAACCGGGAGCAGCAGGTTGAAGATGGAGGTTAAGAGGATTAACGGGAAGGGATTTTCTCAAGGTGGAAGGATTTGGTGCATGATTTGCTGATCGGTCTTGTTGGAATGGCTGGGGTGTATGGCAGTTATGTGATAGGCAGGGAGCATTGAAGTGCTGCAGTAGCGCTTCCCTGGAGATGCAGAACTAAGAGAGGCTCGATGATGCAGCAGTCGATGGAGGTATCTCAGCAAAAAGCATCAAGGTCTATAATTTGGTATCAAAGCTAGGTGATGCCTGGAATGTTGTTGACGACAATAGCAATTTTATCTTTCCTATAGACTTCATCATTTTAGAAACCAAACCAGTTTCAAACCCTAAGGCTCATATTCTATTTAGTTTAGAATGACCATTCCTAGCTATTGCTAATACTGAAATCAACTATCGAAATGGACTTACGAAGCTATCTTTTGGGAACATGACCATTAAGTTAAATATATTTAATCTTGAATAGGAATCCACCTAGCATGCTAATGTAAATGTAATCCAAGATGAAATAAAGGAACCCATTGACATTAGCGATGAAGAAGTTGATCTCGAGTTAAGTATTTGGCTAAACCATAAATATGAAGACATCGATGAAACCCTTGTTCACCATAAGATTAGCCAAAGATGGGAGCCTTCGACTGAACCACTCATGGAAATGGATAAACCATCATTCAAGCCATCAATTGAAGAGGCACCCAAATTAGACCTAAAAACCCTTCCCATGCACCTTAAGTATGCATATTTAGGTCTAGCAGAAACCTTGCTTGTAATTATTGCATCAGACCTAAACCCTAAACAAGAGGAGTTATTAGCAGTCCTGAGAAAGAATCAAGAAGCAATAGGCTAGACCATGGCTGACATTAAAGGAATAAGCCCCTCCATAGTTCAATGCAAGATCCACCTAGAAGAAGGGGCTAAACCAACTAGAGATGCTTAGAGAAGACTCAATCAAGCAATGAAAGATGTAGTCGAGAAGGAGATTTTGAAATTACTTGATAATGGAATAATTTATTTGAGTTCAAATAGCTCTTAGGTAAGCTCTATACAAGTGGTACCCAAGAGGTCCAGGGTAATGGTGGTCCAAAATCAAAAAAATGAACTTATTCCAACTAGAATCCAAATGGGGTGGAGGGTTTGTATAGATTATAGAAACTTGAACGTGGCTATAAGGAAAGATCATTTTTCTTTGCTGTTTATTGACTAAATATTGAAAAAATTAGCCGAACAGGAGTTCTACTATTTTTTTGATGGATACTCTAGCCATAACTAGATCCCTATAGATCCTGAAGATCAAGAAAAGACTATATTTACTTGTCCTTTTGGAACCTTTGCCTATAGGTGCATGCCCTTTGGGTTGTGCAATGCACCAACAACCTTCCAAAGTTGTATGATCAGCATTTTTTCTCATATGGTTGAACGATTTCTAAAAATTTTTATGGATGACTTTTCTATCTTTAACCCTACCTTCTCTGAATATTTAGTTCATCTGAGAATTGTCCTAGAAAGATATAAGAAGCACTTTGTTCTCAATTATGAGAAATACCAATTCATGATTAGAGGGGGCATAGTTCTTGGCCATGTAAGGGAATTAAAGTAGACAAGACTAAGGTAGACATGATTGTGAGTCTTCCACCATCCAAATATATCAAGAAAATCTATTCATTTTTAGGATATGCTGGATTCTATAGAAGGTTCATAGCTAATTTTAGCAAAGTGGCTCACCCATTGACCTACTTGTTAGCAAAGAAAATATTGGGAGAAAAATACCCCTTACTGAAGTCCTTGGCCAAAGTCTTTAGCTATCGACCTTCCTTCCATTGGAATTCATCGATCCCCTCAGCAACAAGACCATGCCATAGAATGTCTCAACAGCATATAGAAGTCTGATGGCACGATCTTGAATAGTGAAGTAGAACTATTGTTATGCTAACCTCGCCTTTTGATAAAAAATGAATAATAGGTTCAGGGCCTAGTCGCTTTCCTTTTGGATGAACTCCTCCGATCATGCTTCTTCCGAACTAACTCCTCCAGTCTCACTCCTTCTAGGCAAACTCCTCCAGCAGCGCTCCTTCCTGTTGAATTCCTCCAGCAGCGCTCCTTTCGAACAAACTCCTCCAGCCGCACTCCTTCTGCGCGAACTTCTCTAACAGCGCTCCTTCCAGTTGAATTCCTCCAATAGTGCTCCTTCCGGACAAACCCCTTCAATCATGCTCCTTCTGAACAAACTCCTCTAGTAGTGCTCCTTCCAGATGAACTCCTCTGGTCGCGCTCCTTCTGGATCAACTTCTCTAGTCGCACTCCTCCCAGCAGTGCGCCTTCCTATCGTAGACCTACTTAATCCCTGCCATGCCTATCAGTGGAAGCCATCCAAAGGAATCTTGTCAAATCGCTGATATGTAACAACCACTCTATGAAGGATGGAGTGTAGAGTTTCTGATCTTAATTCAGGGGGCACCTACTTGCGTGCTATCCAGGAGGCTTTCAAACTTCTTAAAACTACCAGACATTACCCCCAACGAATCTCGGTTGGTCATAAGTCTACTACATACACTAAAGTCTCCAATCTATGTCCGAACTCTAATAAAGGATTTTCACCACCTACAAGTCGCCCAAACAATAACTCATCCCCATAACAAACTTCACGTGGCCTGAACGGCCTACTACTAGATAGTTATGGCGATCACCATTAGTTTGTTACATGCTCTGTCCATAAAAGGGACCCTCTAGATATGTTTTTCTCTAAGCTCTCTTCTCCTTTCCATCACTCTGCTTCTCTATTTTTTGAGCACTCTATTTCAGTTGGCCGAAGAACTAACTTGTGCATCGGAGGGTCCTACTAGATCCACCCACCTCTGATTTGGACTTTATTTTGCAGGTCCCATCGATGGCCTTACCTTTCCAACTCTAGCATCCTACAGCATCCTTACAGATTTTTGCACCATTAGGATTGGTGCTAGAGGAATGGTCTTTGAGACCTTGTTCTAAAAAAAATACTCAATCGATTCTATCTGTCTTTCTTCTCTCCTAATATCCTTAATCTACTTTCATGTAGCCTCCTTTTGCTCTAGAAATATCCTCGAAGAAGACAACCACCCGACGATCTATCACTTCCACTGCTAGATCTGAGCCAAACCCATCTGTCCCAACACCATCACTGATAGCTCAACCTCCTCTACCTACGATCATGGTGGATCCAAAGTAGTTCAACCTGTTGAGGTAGCAGGATTGAGGCCTCACCGAAATGGTGTAGGCCATGCAGTAGCCCTCGATAGCAGCCCAGCCAGATCTTCAAGAACCACCACCAAGAAGGATAACCTGGGTCAGCAGATCCGTTACCCCTTGGAAGGGGAAGCAAGGAGCACGGAGCCCCTGCTCTAATCATGATTCTTCTCTGGAGGAGACTTTTTTCATCTATAGTTAGTGGTCGTTCGAGATCCATGGTGGAGACGATGCTCTCAATCAAAAGATTTAGGACATGAACCGATAGATTAAGGAGCTCTATCATGTCACCCCATCCACCATAATGACATTTGTACCAACCCTCTCTTTTCTACTAAGATCACGTAGGAACCCATCCTATCAAACTTTAAGCTCCTCCAGTTTGAGATTTACAACAAGATCTCTAATCTAGTTAACCATCTTGAGGCCTTTCGAATGCTGATGCTGCTTCCTGGCATACTGGGCGCCATTCTATACTGAGCTTTTCCATCTATCCTAAAGGGAGTAGCAAGAAACTAGTACTTAAGCCTTAAGTTGGGTACGATATTTTCTTTTGACCAAATGAGCCATCAGTTCGAGGCTCATTTCATAAGCCACTGATGTCCAAGATGAGGTTTAGACTCCTTCATCAATATAAAGCAGAAAAAAGGGGAGTCCATCCAAGCTTACATTAGTAGCTTCAACACTGCTACACCGAAGTTCTGGAACTTGGACTAGTCCATAGCCACGGTCGCACTAAAAGGCGATCTTCAGAAGAATGATCTTCTTTTCTCCTTAGAAAGAAAGTATTCCAAAAATTTTGCTGACATGTTGGCTCGGACTAAAGGTTATGCTTGGATGGAGGAGGCCTTCAAATTGAAGGATGATGAAGCCACAAGAAAGCGGCAACCGGGTGAATCCAACAAGCCCACACCTGAAAGCAAGCTGAGTGATGCTTATGTGAGGATTTGTGGTGCTTCCAAGTCTTGGGAGGCCATGGGAGGAGTCAGGGGGTTGGCTCTGAGGATTCCAGGGGCTTGGTTGGTGCTTCAAAAACTTGGGACATAAGGTGAAGCAAGGAACCAAAGCCAGAGAATCAAGATCGTAGAAAGAAGATTTTTTACAGGTTAGTCGGCTCAGTCCAAAACTGGATCGGCTATGTCGTAGTGAATAGGCAAAATAGAGAGCTGCACGTTCGAGACTGCTGACATGGCATAGGACTGGGCTGGCTCAATTTTAGATTGAGCCGACCCAGTGGAACTTAGCTGGCTTAGTGCTGAGACTGAGCCGACTCAGTGCATGGGTAGAGTTACGTGAGGGTCTATTTTGGGCTAGGGTCTGGGTTGATCCTAGGGATCTGAAGGCCTGATTTGAGAGGTCTTAAGGTGAGCCGACCCAGTGGAACTAGCTAGCTCAGTGCTGAGACTGTGCCGACTCAATGCACGGGTAGAGTTACGCGAGGGTCTATTTTAGGCTAGGGTCTGGGTTGATCCTAGGGGTCTTAAGGCCTAGTTTGAGAGATCTTAAGGTGGCTAATTTATGTATGCGTCGGATCTAGATTCAGAGGATGAGAGCATGGAAGACATGGGTGTACATGGGCTTGATGAGTGCTTTCATGTTTTGGGTTAGCCGGAGAGTTTTTCGGTCGGGCCTAATCACTATGTATAAATACATAGGTTGTATTGAGATTTCATTATCCTATGAATGCTATGGAATACAGACCTTTTCTCCCTTAACTCTCTTCTTCTCTTCTCTCTAGAGTTGCCATCCTAGGATTCTTGAAGAAGCCCTAGAGAAGGGGGGCATCTCCCTCAAGCCCAAGGAGGGAGGCACCCCATCACAGATTTAGGTGGAGGATCGATGGTTTGCTGCCCATAGAGAACATCATAGGTTCCTTCAGGTTCATGCTAAAGATCAAGAGCTTCCACAACATAATATCAATGCTTGTGATATCAAGGATGATTGGCATTCGAGTGATATCATGGGTCTACAATTTGGTATCAGAGCTAGGTGATGCCTATGATGTTGTGGACAATAATATGGTATCAGGGCCAGGTTTCAGTGCTTGATGGTGTATGGAAGAAGCCAAGTTTCAGAGTTTGATGGTGCATGGAAGGGAAGGAGAAGTCGTACAAGGTGAAATTAGAAATCTACACAAGGATTCCATGGTATGTCTCAAATCTACCTTGTTGTTGCTGTGGTTTGGCCAACCGGGAGCAGCAGGTTGAAGGTGGAGGTTGAGAGATTTAACAGAAAAGGATTTTCCTAGGGTGGAAGGATTTGGTGTATGATTTGTTAATCGATCTTGGTGGAAAGGCCGGAGTGTATAACGGTTATGTGACAGGCAAGGAGCACTGGAGTGCTGCAGTAGCGCTTCTCTGGAGATGCTGAGTTGAGAGAGGCTCAGCGATACAACAGTCGAGAAAGGTATCTCAGCAGAGAGCACAGGGTTCTCTAGGAAGATGGGCAGTGTGGGGTAGTTGAAGAGTGGTTTCTCAAGGTCGAAGGAAGGCTAAAAAAGTAACTATACATTCTTCGATGTCTGGAAGGCAGAAAAATAGTTGGAGATGTATTTAGTGGTTCAACCAGAGCATGAATTTGTAGAGCCTTAGGAGTGATGGACATGGATGATCCATGGAGGTCCAATAGGTTAGGGCTGGATGGCTGTAGAGTGGCATAGAGAGGAGTCTGGGAGCACTGTAGGAGCACTTTCCTAGAGGCATAGGGGCTGAGAGAGGCTCGATGGTGCAGTAACCGAGGTGTGTATCTCAATAGAGAGTGTCAGTGGTATCTCAGAGAGACTAGGTGTAGGTCTCAGGGAGAGTCGAGGATCTCAGGGAGTGCTAGAGGTCTCTAGCAGTTGGGAGTATCATGGATCAGATTTTTTCTATAGGAGCACCAGAAAGAGTCATGGTTAAGATGGAGAATGGTTCTCTGGGTGCAACTAAAGTGATGACTGATGTAGGGGCAGAAGAGAAGAACGAGGATGGAATTTTTTAGGGTTCAATCGCTGGATTCAGAAGAGTTAGATGAGCTCTTGGATTTCTGAGGTGCCCACGGATTATGGAGGTATCTGAGATGGCTTCAAAGAGGGCCGTAGAGTGTGGAGGATTCAAAGAGATAGCGATGGTGTTCGAGGTGCAACGACAGGCTCAGCAGTGCAGCATTGAGTGGTTGGCCTTGAGTGACTCGGACATAGAGTCAACTTCTGTGGCATCAAGTGGTGTTCGAATGTAGGTGGAGCTCCATAGTGGTGGCTTCACAAGTGGAGAAAAAATTTGGCATGAGTTCAGAGCACTAGTGATGCATAATTTCAGGTGGAATGGTGCGTGCAGATGGACAGACGTAGCTCTAAGAAGATCGTGTCAGGTGGTACAGCATGTGCTAGTGTAGAAATGCTGCAGGTTCTCCAGAAAAGTTCAAAAAAAGTGAGGCAACTACTAAGCAGAAGGGATCCTACAATTTCAGGATGGTGCCAAGAAGCAAGCACAGGTCTTCAGTGGTAGATGCAGTCATCTCAAAGGCCTCAAAGGTGCACAACAGCTGAAGAAAATTGATGGAGGCGATGTTTGCATAGGTGCTGTCGAGTGCACAGGAATAGTGGGATTGTGCAGAAGGTCATTGCCAAGAGGTTTGCCAAGGTTTGGGAGCACCAAGGTGGAGATTATGAGGATTTATGGTGCTTCCAAGCCTTCGAAGGCCACGAGAGGAGTCAGGGGGTTGGCTCTGAGGATTCTAAGGGCTTGGTTGGTGCTTCAAAAACCTAGGATATAAGGTGAAGCAAGGAACCAAAGTCGGAAAATCAAGACCGTAGAAAGAACATTTTCTGCAGGTTAGCCAGCTCAGTCCAAAATTGGATCAACTAAGTCTCAGTGAATAGGCAAAATAGAGAACTGCACATTCGAAACTGCTGGCATGGCACAAAATTGGGCTGGCTCAGTTTCAGACTGAGCCGACCAAGTGGAACTTAGCTGGCTCAGTGCTGAGACTGAGCCGGCTCAGTGCACAGGCTTAGTTACGCAAGGATCTATTTTGGGCTAGGATTTGGGTTGATCCTAGGGATCTTAAGACCTGATTTGAGAGGTCTTAAGATGGATAATTCGTGTATGGGTCAGATCTAGATCTAGAGGATGAGAGCATGGGAGACATGGGTGTACATGGGCTCGGTGAGTGCTTTCATGTATTGGATTAGCCGGAGAGTTTTTTGGTCAGGCATAATGACTATGTATAAATACATTGGTTGTATTAGGGTATCATTATGCTGTGAATGCTATGGAATACAGACCTTTTCTTCCTTAACTCTCTTCTTCTCTTCTCTCTAGAGTTGCCACCCTAGGGTTCTTAAAGAAGCCCTAGAGAAAGGGGGCGTCTGTCTCAAGCTCAAGGAGGGAGGCACCCCATCATTGATTCAGATGGAGGATTAGTGGTTTGCTACCCATAGACAACATTGTAGGTTCCTTCAGATCCATGCTAAAGATCAAGAGCTTTCGCAACATGATATCGATACTTATGATGTCAAGATGTCAAGAATGATTGGTGTACGAGCAATATCATGGGTCTACAATTTGGTATCAGAGCTAGATGATGCATGGGATGTTGTGGACGATAATAGCTCGACCATGCTTCCGAATTCCTTCCAAGCATAGACGAGCCCGAACTCCTCCTTGAGCATGTCGATAGAGAAGTCCAGATCAAAAAACCTGATCGAACTCTTCTCCTAGAAGATTCAACAACTACGCTCCCTTGAATGCCTTAAAGACCCAAGTGCTGATGGAGATAAGGGAGTAACTATCAGGGTCGAAGAGGATGTGAATTCATCCAACCAAGCATAACCCCAACAAGTACTGCCTCTACCATCATGACCATGGTCACGATACTAAAGAATGCATCTTGCTTCAGGACAAGATTAAAGCACTAATTAGAAGAGGTTGGCTGGATTGATTTATCAGGTGCCAATCAGAGAGATGAGAAGATCATGCTAGAGTCTCACCATAGCCTAAATCATCTCAGTCGGATGAGCCATAAGGAGATTAGCCTTCCTTTGGAATCATCAACACCATCACTGGGGAACATCAGCAAGCAGAGGCCAGTGCATTAGCAGAGCCAATAAAGAAGCAGCAGACTGAAGAGCCTATTTCATTCATTGAAGAAGATGCCTAGGGAGTTCAGCTCCTACATAATGATGTGGTTGTAGTTACTTTAAATATTATTGATTATGATGTACGTCATATTTAAATTGATAATAAAAGCTTTGTTGATGTTTTATTTTATGATGCTTTCTCTAAAATGTCTATACCTGATAGTAGAATGGGATCGATGAATTTTTCACTAGTAGGATTCACAGGTGATGCAATGTCAGTGAAAGAAATAATAACATTGCGTGTGGTAGCAAGTCAATAACCAAAGCAATCTAGAGCTCAAGTTGATTTTTTAGTAGTCAAAGCCCCTTCTGCCTACAACACAATCCTTGGCTGATCTAGTTTGAATGCACTCTGGATTGTGGTTTTGACTTATTACCTGAAAATAAAGTTTCCAATGAAGCATGGTGTTAGGGAGGTCAGAGGAGATCAAGCACTAGCTCGGCACTACTACAATATTGTCTTATAGGAAAGAAGGTCGGCAGACCCTTGTCCGATGGATGGGCTTGATATTGGGAATTATGTCCCAAAGCCAATCATCAGTTTGTTGATGATTGAGATATTATAATTGATTTATTAATTAATGAAAAATATTTTAGCATCTTGTTTCATCACAAGTTTACATCTTCTAATGAACTCCATTATTGTGATGAAGTTCTTAGGACTATTTAGTTTTGATAAAGAGAGGATTTATCGATTAGTCCTTAAATTTGTTCACGACCAAATGATAGGCTGTTAATTAGGATGACAGCATCTATTGAGCATAGGTCGCTATATGTCATATAGGTTGGTTGTCCTCTTAGCCAAGGTGTGTGAAGATACTGGTATGGCATACAGGTGAGATGTATGGTACATCGGCTTTGAACATGACCAACTCTAGAGTATTTTGCTGTCAAGAATGTCTTTGATAGAATATAGGTATAAGTATCCCTTAGACCTGAGATCACCTCAGTGACTTGCAAGCAACTCACTGTGCTTTGGTACCGAACTAACTAAATTTTTAATTCAACAATAGAAGGCTTCTGGGCACAGTCAAGTACTTGCATAGTCGGAGTGTTATCAAGATGAAATTGACCACTCCAAGAGTTGGAGAAGAATGTATTACTATATTTCAATATAGCAAAATCTTGGCTAGGATAATCCATCAGATGGATTTGGTATTTTGAAATACAATGTGGACAACTTGATCAGAGTTGATAGTTGAACTCTAATGTGTCCTACGAGCATTGTGGTCAATGGGATGAATTATATGGAAACTATATCCGCATGGGTTCTAAGGATGGTGTTCTACACCTTCCACCTATCCGATCGTCGGGTATCATTGCTAGATGGTCACTTTGATTAGTATAAAAATTTATTCTTATACTACTAGCTTAGGTTTCAACCTTTGAGGTCACACACATTAGAGAATACAATCTGATCGGATTGTTGATCGATAATTAAGAATCATTCTAGGGTTAAACAATAAATACGATTGGTATTTAACCTAGTGTAAGTATTGTAGGAGGATTGATTAGCAATTGAATTACTAATTAGCTTAATTTGACTAAGCCAATAGGCTAAGATTAAGTCTAATTAAATATGATTTAATTAGATTTGGTTTGGGCTTGATTGGATCAAGTTCAATTGGTTTATTGGATAAGCCAAGTGCAAGGAAGAACTAGTCCTAGTCTAACTAGGACTCGGATTAACCCAATTTTCTAATTTGATTAGAAAATAAATTAGAATTAAATCTAATTTAATTAAGTCCTTAAATGGATTATGATATTATTTAATTGGGTTGGTTTAATCTTGATTTTATTTGGTTAAAAGATCTTGTTTGACCAAGTCAAAACAGGAGTCCTAGTGTGACTAGGACTCTCTATCTCATTGTGCCACCTTGGTCCCAACACCCTCCATACCTATCTTTTAGGTATTTTTCAAGGAAAATTCCATTCTTCCTAATTTTCATGCTCCCTCTCTCCCTCTAAGTCATACTTGGATGTTAGGTGGAAGACCAAGTCAAAGGAGGAATTGGTTTTGCTTAGGATTCTATGAGATAGAATCCTTGTTGACCAAAATATCTTCCCTTGAGTTCCACCCCCTCTTTTAATTAATTCTTCTCTTATTCCATGAAAATAATCTCCTCTTTTGTGCACCCTCCCTTGCTGATCCATGCCAAAAATTATGGAGGAGGCGCCCAAGAGTTGGGCGCCCCAACAACTTTCCATGTTTGGACATTCCTAGTCTAAGAATTTGACCTAACTTGGACTCTTCTTTTTCCCTATTTATTGGATGAATTTTGTTCTGATTTTTTTATGAAATACATAGCTTTGGGAGAGGTTTGGGATGTGAAAAAATCAGATGAAGAGGGTCCTTAAGAATGGGGGTTCCATAGGCACCAAACTAGGTGTCTAAGTGAGAGAAAAGAGAAGAAGAAGAGAGTCTTCTTCTAGGGCTGTTTTATTTTCAATCTCTCCTCCTTTCTTTTGAATTTTTTTTTGAGAGAGTCTCAGATCAGCAAACTCTCATCTTCATTCTCATATTTTGGAGAGTCCAAACTTCGAAGAAGGGAGCATCGGATCGATCGTCGAAGAAAAATTAGCACAGTACTAGCATGCTGTGCTGATTTCCTGCATCGAACTTTAGATCAGAAATCGTAGTCTCGTGTGGACGACTCCTAGAGGTTGGACACATGTGTGGCTCATGACTTTATCCTCAAGCCCAGATCAGCAAGTTAGAATATTTAAACTTGTATAGATAATAGATCTGATCTATAAACTTCATACTTACTTTTAATGTAGTGTAGATCTAGGTTGATTTGGTCAACCTTTTTCTTTCTTATTTGATTTTAATTTTTGATTTTATATCATGCCTTAATTATATAATAGATCTAAGATCTAGGTATTTACATGGTTATTTGAATAAATTTTATATTTATTTAAGTCTTCCACTGCAAGATCTTGAAAATGTTTCAAGATCTATCTATGAAATCCTAGATCCGGTTCCTTCACTTGATGCTCGTGATGATTTATTTGAAGAAAGAGGAGAACCCATCGATGATCTTATGAATGATGGAAATAAAGAACATACTATGAAGATTAGCTCGAATCTGAAAGGAGAAGTCAAAAAGCAGCTTATCATCTTCTTGCAAAGGAATGCTAATGTTTTTGCCTAGGCACCCATAGATATGCTCGGGATCGATGTAAAGGTCATGTAACACCACCTGGGGTTGGATCTAAAGTGCCGGCCAGTGAAGCAAAAAAAATGCAGTTTTATGCCAAAGAGGTAGAAGGCTATAATCGATGAGATCGACAAGCTCCTTAAGGTAGGATTCATTTAGGAAGTGCTTTATCTAGACTGAATTGTAAATATTGTTCTTGTTAAAAAAGTAAATGACAAGTGTAGGATATGCATAGACTTTACAGACCTAAACACAGTTTGTCCAAAAGATAGCTACTCTTTGCCTAAGATAGACCAACTGGTGGATGCATCTTCGGGCCATGAACTCCTCACCTTCATGGATGCCTTCTTTAGATATAATTAAATCCAGATGGCACCAGAGGATGAGGAGAAGACTGCTTTTATTAGTGATCATAGTCTTTATTGTTATAGGGTCATGTCCTTTGAGCTTAAAAATGCAAGTGCGAGTTATTAGCACTTGGTAAATAAGATCTTCAAGAAGCAGATCGATCGCAATATGGAGATCTATATAGATGACATGCTGGTCAAAAGTCGATCTTCATCAAATCATATTGCCGATCTTGAGAAGACCTTTAGCACCCTTCAAAAATATAAGATGAAGCTGAATCCTATAAAACATGCTTTCGGGATAACCTCAGAAAAGTTCCTGAGATTCATGGTGTCGAGCCACGGCATTGAAGCCAACCCAGGAAAGATCAAAGCCATCCAAGAGATGACTACCCAAAAATAATAAAAGAAATTCAACACCTTACAAGCAAGGTAGTGGTCCTGAATTGCTTCATTTCAAGGTCGGTGGAGCACTGCATACCTTTCTTCCAAATACTCAAATAGCCTAAGGACTTTAACTAGACTCTTGAGTGACAACAAGCTCTTGAAGAATTGAAGAATCATCTCAGTTTGCCTTTACTTCTAGCCTAACCAAAATTTGGAGAAGAGCCATTCTTGTACCTCGTCGTGTCCTCCGCAGCTATCGGAGTTGTACTGGTCAGGGAAGAAGTTAAAGTCCAGAAGCTGATTTACTACATAAGCAGGATCCTAAGGGATGCAGAAATAAGGTATACCAAATTAGAAAAACTAACTTATGCCTTATTGATTAGAGCCAAGAAGCTCCAATCTTATTTTCAGAAGCACATAATTACTCTCCTTACTAATCAATCCATCAAGATAGTTATTCACCAACTTGATACCTCCAAAAGAGTGGCAAAATGGGCAATTGATTTTGACTGAATTTGATATTCATTTTCAACTTTGACCTACCATCAAAGCTCAAATACTGATTGATTTTATAGTAGAGTGCACCATTCTAGATGCAACTGAACCAGAGCATCAAGAAGTTCTTATCCCTGGCTCTCTTGAAGAGAAGGTTGATCTTCCTGAAAACTTCTAGATATTATATATGGATGGTTCATCTAATGCTTATGGAGTAAGCGTGGGCTTGATCCTCATCAATCTGGAAGGAGTTGTAGCAGAGTATGCGTTATGTTTCAACTTTTTCATCACTAACAATGGAGCAGAGTATGAAGCTCTGCTTGCAGGACTCAGAATAGCTAAAGAGCTAGAAGTAGAGCATCTAAAGGTTTATAGTGACTCCTAGCTAGTTGTAGGATGAGTCAGTGATAATTATGAAGCTCAGGAGGAAAGCATGAAGAAGTACTTAAAAAAGATAAGAAGCTTGATCTTAGCCTTTAATAATTTTGATATCCAGTGAATCCCTAAGGTGGAGAACACTAGAGCCGACCTTCTTTTTAAGCTAACTACCTTAGCCCCAAACCAGCTGCAAAAAGAAATTCTTTTTGAAGTCCTGCAGCACCCAAGTTCAGAAGAGCCTTAGGTAATAATGCAAGTTGATCATGAGCCTAGCTAGATCGATCCATTGATTGCTTATCTCAGGGATAAAATTCTTCTTAGAGACTACAAAGAAGCTCGGAAGTTAAGAAATCAAGCTTTCCGCTATATTTTATATGAAAACAAGCTATACAAGAGGTCGTACTCCCTACCACTTCTCAAATATCTCCAACCTTCGGATGCCGACTATGCCTTGAGGGAAATTCATGAAAGAATTTATGGAAACCATTTGGGAACGAGGTCTTTATCATATAAGTTGCTCCATCGGGATACTATTGTCCAACAATGCACCAAGATGCAGTAGATTATGTGAGAAAATAGATATCCTCAGATCTTTGCCCATGGCATCCGACCAACGAAATAATCTACTAGTGGCAGTAGACTATTTCACTAAGTGGGTTGAGGCCGAACCTCTAGCAAAGTTCACTAAGACCAAAGTGCAAGACTTCATCTGAAAGTCAATTATTTGTAGGTTCGGTCGACCTTGAACACTAATCATTGATAATGGGCGTCAGTTTGCAGGTTGAAAGCTTGCTGAGTTCTACAAAGATCTGAACATATCTCACCACTTCACATCAGTAGCTCATCTGCAAGTGAATGGTAAGGCAGAAGTAATTGATAGAACTTTGCTAGGGGATCAAGGAAAGACTTGAGCGGGCGAAGGGCACATGGGTAGATGAACTCTATCATATGCTCGAGGCATACCGAACTATCCAAAGATTGCCTACTAGAGAAATCCCCTTTGCACTAGCCTTCGGGACGGATGCAGTTATCCTAGTCGAACTCTAGCTTCCTTCAGCGCAGGTCGAGGCCTTCAATGAAGAAAGTAACTCTTAGGATCTCAGAGCAATTCTTGACCTGCTAGAATAAAAGTGAGAGAAAGCTTAAATCTAATTGGCAGCTTACAAGCAAAGAATAGCCCATTAGTACAACTCCAGGGTCTGAAGTAAAACATTCAGAGTAGGAGATCTAGTACACTAGCGAGCGGATGTTTTGCAACCTCAAAACTAAGAAAAGCTAGCCCTGAATTGGAAAGGCCCCTATGAAGTTATGGAAATCATCTGACCAGGGACATACTATCTAAAGGAGCTCGAAGGACCAACACTCCCGCGACCTTGGAACTCGGAGAACCTGAGAATGTATTATCAATAATCTTGCCTCAACAAAGCTTCCTTATGTTCAACATCCGTATTCTTTTTTGCAAAGTTATACAATGGTAGGGAATGACTTAACCAAACTTTATTTTTAAATAAAGTAGAACACCTTCAATTATTTAAGACAAGAGGAGGGGAGAGGCTTTTTCAACAGCCCTTTTGTATCCTAATGATTTTGTTAGGAATAGGAGGAGGACCTCATCCTAACAAAGGAAGGCCAACCCCATCAGGAACAGGAGGAGGATCTCATCCTAATAGAGGGATAAGTAAAGGCCAACCATGTCAGGAACAGGAGGAGAACCTCATCCTGACATGAATGAAGACCTCTGGTTATTTAGGATAGGAGGAGGAGAGAGGCATTTTCAACAATCCTTTTGTGCTCCAATGACTTTGTTAGGGATAGGAGGACCTCATTCTAACAAAGAAAGGCCAATCCCATCAGGAATAGGAGGACCTCATTCTGATAGAAGAATAAGATAAAGACCAACCATGTCAGAAATAGGAGGAGAATCTCATCTTGACATGGATGAAGACCTTCGATTATTTAAGATAGGAGGAGGAGAGAGAGGCTCTTTCAATAGTCTTTTTGTGCCCCAATGACTTTGTTAGGGATAGAAAGAGGACCTCATTCTAACAAAGCAAGGCCAACCCCATCAGGAACAGAAGGAGGACCTCATCCTGATAGGGGGATAAGGTAAAGACCAACCATTTTAGAAATAGTAGGAGAACCTCATCCTGATACGGATGAAGATCTTTGGTTATTTAAGATAGGAGGAGGGAAGAGACACTTTCAATGGCCCTTTTATGCCCCAATGACTTTGTTATAGACAGAGGAGGATCTTGTCATAACAAAGAAAGGCCAATCCTATTAGGAATAGGAGGAGGACCTCATCCTGATAGGAGAATAAGGTAAAGGCCAACCATGTCTGGAACAGGAGAATCTCATCCTGACACGAATGAAGACCTCCAGTTGTTTAAGAGAGAAGGAGGGGAGAGGCTCTTTCAATGGCCATTTTGTACCCTAATGACTTTGTTATGGATAGAAGAAGGACCTCGTCTTGATAAAGAAAGGCCAACCCTATCAGAAATAGGAGGATCTCATCCTGATAGGAGGATAAGGTAAAAGCCAACCATGTCAGAAATAGGAGGAGAACTTTATCTTGATATGGATGAAGATCTTCGATTATTTAAGGCAGGAGGAGGACATCTTTCAAACAAAAAAAGGCCAACTCCATCAAGAATAGGAGGACGATCTCGTCCTGATAGGAAGATAAGGTAAAGATCAACCGTATCAGAAATAGGAGGAGAATCTCATCCTGACATGAATGAAGATGTTCAGTTATTTAAGACAGGAGGAGAGAAGAGGCCCTTTTAATGGTACTTTTGTGCCCCAATAACTTTATTAGGGATAGGAGGAGGATCTCGTCCTAACAAAAGAAGGTCAATCCCATCAAGAATAGGAGGAGGACCTCATCTTGATAGGGGGATAAGATAAAGGCCAACCATATCAAAAACTGAAGGAGAATCTCGTCCTGACATGGATGAAGACCTTCAGTTATTTAAGACAGGAGGAGGAGAGAGATCCTTTCAATAGCTCTTTTATGCCTCATTGACTTTGTTAGGGATATGAGGAGGATCTCGTCCTAACAAAGGATGGCTAATCCCATCAGGAATAGGAGGAAGATCTCATCCTGATAGGGGGATAAGATAAAAGTCAATCCCATCGAAAATAAGAGGAGAATCTCATCCTAACATAGATAAAGATTCATGGTTATCCAAGGTACGAGAAGGCATTTTTCGATGGTCATCTTGTTTAAAGATGAGGCAATGGAAATGAAAAAATCAATAGACATCAAATCCATGCAAGACGAAGAGACAATTGAAGAAAACATTATTCTATTAAAATTGAAATTCATTACAAAATAAAGATCTACAAGACCATGTAAAATAATAATAATAATAATAATAATAATAATAATAATAATAATGAAATGGATGAAGTTCTAAGAAGGATCCGATTCTTTGGACCTCGGACTGCTGCCCCCTACCATCGCCAGAGATTGCTTCAAGCTAGTAATCTCTTCTTCAAGCTCCTTTCTTTTCAATAGGCTCTCTACAAATAACTTATCAGCCTATTGGTAATTATCTTTAGACTCCCCAACTATCTTCTTAAAACCTCGAACTTGGCCTCTATGTCCTTAATAGTTTGTTGCTGGTAGGTCAGTTGAATCTTTAGTTATTGAAGCTCGATCGATTCTTTTATGAATGTCGCTGATAGGGTCTCCAAAGAATTTTCTAAGGAAAGAAGTTCATCTAATTCTTTATTTGAGTTAGCCTCCGCCCTCTCTGCCAACTACCTTTTAAGACCAGCTATCTTCTCGTTCGCTTTTCAAAGTTGTCGCTGGAGGCCGGCAATTTTATTACTCCGATCGAGCTCGTAACTCTTGTGTGCAACTTTGGAGGTGTGAAGTTAACTTTGGAGTTCCAAGAATCTATTAGACCAATCTCAGCCAGACTCCTCTTGGCTGGTAGACCACGTCGAGCTTCCCTCCAATAATCAAATTTTCTCCTTTGCCATATTGAGTTCAACTTCAAGGGAGCAAGCTTTAGTTGTTAAAGTCCAGGACGTCTCACTTCCACACTTCTTGACCTCCTCGAGCTCTTCATTCAGGTGGAATTTCTTGGTATTGTGTTCTTTAAATAGTTGTTTAGATGATTGATGCAAGCAGCTAATTTTAGTGGTAGCCTCGACATAGTTTTTCTCTGATTTTTTAAGCTAATCTTCAATCTTCTCTAACTTTTTCTTAAGATAATGAACCTTCCTTCTTAAGCTCATTATGTGGGCCTTCAAGGGAACACCTTGAGGAAGGAGGTTGATTTCAACATGAGACTATACTTGGAGCATGAAAATATCACCATAGATTTCATAAAAGAAAAAAATCATTCTCAAAATAAACTTATCTTCATTGATCAAAATGTTTTAGTATAGAAAGAAAATAAATAAAAAGAAAAAATATAAATTAAGAGATCTCAGAGATTTGGGGGAGCTGACGAGAAGTCTAGTGCAGCATTAGTCGGCCTAGGTTCTTTGGCATCAGGTTCGGTAGGAGGGAGATCGACCACATCGATGGATGGCTCTGCTTCATCCTCAGGAGCTCCTCCATACAAGAAATTGAGGTCAAGCTTAGAAAACTTACTGGCCATCTTGTTCTCGTAGAGCTCAAAACCTTTATTGAAGATTTCTTGGCTGAATTTAATGTTCAAGTCTCTCATTTCAGAGGAGACCTTGAACTCCTCTATCGTCCGAGCCATTGCCTCTGAGATTTGCATAGAAATTTGCTCCTTTAGTTTGGCAGTCTCAACTTCAGCCTTTCTTCTCCTCTCTTCCTCCAAGCCTAAAGCAGTCTTCAACTCTGCTGATGCCTCTTTCTCCTTGCTGAGTGCTTTTTGGAGACCTTCGACCTTAATAGATTTTTTCTTCAAGGAGCAATTAATCTCGTCCCTTTCCTTAAGTTGGCACTCAACTTCGACCTGATGATCTTCTTGGACCTTCACTTGCTCCAACTTTAAGCAGTTCAATGATCTAATGTAGCCAAGTAGTTGGTAGCCTGTCTGTTAAAAAAAAAAGGTATATATATATATATATATATATGATGAAGAGGGTGGCACGGAAAAAGAAATATTAAGAAATTTAGTGAGAAAGACGGAAAAAGAAATATTAAGAAATTTAGTGAGAAAGATAAAGTAACTACCTCAAGAAAGGATCTAAGTGAATTTCAAGCACGTTGGTCAACATCAGCGGCGACGATCCTATCTACAACTTCAGGTATGGTAAATCTGTCAACCAAACCCCTGATGATTTTATGATTGTTGAAGGGGTTCTCCCCCAACTCTTCGTCAGAGCTATTAGGCCCATTGCAGCAGACCTTTTGCTGGGACTTTCTCAAAGTCCTTTTAGTCTTCTTCTTCTTTGCCTCATTCTCCCCTCCAGTAGGAGGCTCTTGGATTCAGACCTTGATGGGAGGGCTTGATGGCATTGAAGATCTGGCTACCTCAACAATGGTGCCGAACTTGGGAGCATGAGAAGCTTTGACTTCTGGGAAACTTCAAGGGCATCCATGGCATTGACGTGAGTCACGAAACTCAGAACGTTATTCCTTGCTTTTTTCGAGCTCTCGTTTGGTGCCTTTCCTTTTCTTTTGCGGGATGGAAGCCCTCTCGTGAGTATTTTGATCGCCTGAGCATCCATTTCTATAATAGAAAAAGAAACAGTATGATCAAAAAGAAAAAAGAAGAAGAAAGGGGGTAACCTACAACTTTGGTCATATACCTATTGGATTCAGGGGGCATAGGCCAAGGTTAAACAAGGTTTATTCTTTTATTAGCTCAGACACAAGAGGAGCTCGAAAATCTTTGATTTTACTAACCGACTTTGGATCCTCTTTTTCTAACCTCAGGGCTTGGCGGACTGAATCCCCCAGATTTTTCTAAGGTGGGAGTCCTAAGTGTAAGGTCGGGCAAGAAATAAAGATGAACTTCTTTATCCAATTATGGATAGAGGAGGGGGCACCCTTGAGCAATCCCTTGTTGTCGAACTAGGATGAAACATACCACCAATTCTTTATAGTGGGGTGACACTTAAAGGTAAAGTAAGTTCGAAAAAAGTAAAATAGTGGGCTGAACTTTGGTGGATATGCAAAGAGCAAGGAACCTTATTATGAATCTAAATGAGTTCGACACTACATAAGTTAAAGAGATATTTAGAAAATAAAAAAGAGCTGCAACAAAAATGGGAAGGGGAAGTCTTAATCCAGTATGGAAGGCCTGTAAATACAAGTAGAACTGACCTAGAGGAGAACCACAAGCTCGACCACTCGGTCCAGAAAGTTTCAACTTGTACTCAACAGGCATCCCATACTAGATCCTGATCAATGGTAGATCTTTTGTGGTTAAGGAGCAATGGATGGTTCCTAGTATAAAGTTTGGCTGAGGTGCTGCCCTAGGTTCAAATTTTATTTTGGTCTCGGGATTTTGGATCAATCGGACTTCTAGAACTGCTCGATCAAGAAACTTTGGATGACACTTAGATCAAATAAAATCTAATAAAATCTCCAAAAAATCTAAAGAAAAGAGACAAAGAAAATCTGAAAAAGAAAAATGGCAAAAACCCACCTAGAAGAATCTGAAGAGGTTCTAAAGAATATGGAAAAGCAAAAAATTAAGAGAACAAAGATGAGGGAATGACCTAGATTGATCAAAAAACCTAGGGAGAACATTGAAAAGATGAAGGACAGTCGAGAGGAATGTCGATGGCTGGAAACATTGCAAGAGGACAGGCGCAACAAGGATGGGATGCTTGGGGTTGATGAAAAATAGAGAAAAGAGAAGGAGAAGGAGTGCAAATGAAGGTGAGAGGCCACGGAAGAAGAAGTTTAAATAGTAAAATAGAACCAAAGGAAGTTAAGATCGTAGGACTTCTTCAACAAACCCTAACCCGTCATGCATCCCACTCGCACCGGCTGCCTGACAGAATAATAATTATGCTATACTTCGAGCTCGGTGCCAAATGTGTTTTTGAGGAAACTTATCCCTTCAGGTCATTCAACATTAAACTTCGGTGCCAATTCAAAAAAGAACAAAAGATCTCATTCTCTGAAAGTGGGAAGTTGAAAAGAGACTTCGATTGCAGCAACTTTTCTATATCCCCTTCATTTGAAATTCAAACTCGGGAGTAGGAGGACAAGTATTGGGAGAAAAATTACGCCCACCAAAGTCCTTAGCCACCGATCTTTCTTCCATTGAAATTCATCGATCCCCTAAGCAAAAAGATCATACCACTTGAAAGATTTTTATTTTCTATTTTCCAAATGGGTCGACTCATTTCAAAAATGGGTCGGCTCATTTCTCAAACAGCAACCTATTGCTAGTTTTAAATAGAAAATAAAACATAATGAAAATTAAACTATGAATCAATCTTTTATATTTAATCTAAAATATATTCATATTTAATTTTTTAATTAAAATAATTTTAATCATTAAAATCCTTTCACTATTTATCTTAATGAATGAGTTTACAGTGGCACCCCTACCACCATAAGGGATCCCCACTGAATGGGAGGAGATGGCCTTTAAACTATACTTGTCCCTTATGATCAAATGGTTTGGTGGCTCATTCATTCTTGATTACTAAGTTATTTAGATTAAGCATATCAAATATACTAAGATTTAATTTTTAATTACATATTAGACATGTTAAGCAACCAGTTGCTTTGATACCATTGAAGGAAAATCAAGCAGGATTTTTAGCATGCATTTTCAAAATATTTTTAAAATTAAAGAATTAAAAATTAAAATTAATTAAATATTAATCTATTGCATACATTGATCTAATCAATGTAAATCTTACTTAGGATCTAGACATGCTAATATATAATTTAAAATTTAAATATGATTGATCAATAAATTGAATCTACCGATCGATACGAGTTCAGAACTCGATACCTACGCACAGATAGCTGATCTCCATAATCTAAATCTATTGAATAATGCTTTGATGTTGCACCATAGCTGCACACATGTTCGGCCTCTATGATTGCTCCATGCGGAGCTCTTGATCCTAATCAGCCCCACTGGAGTGCTAGCTCCTCGCTGAAGCCTCCAATGTCTAATCTTGATCAATTCAATTGATCACCTTCTATTTGATCTTTTAGATACTCTAGAAAATCAAAATGTGTGCTTCAAAGTATGATGAAGGAGTATTTTAAATTTGGTGGCGATCCGATGCTCACAGCACTCGATCTCTCCACCCGAACCCAGATTCCCAAGTCTTGGGTTTCACTAGACCCAAAAACCCTGACGCACTAAAAACCCTCTCACGCCCTCTCTGTATGGAGTTTTTCTATGAATTAAGTTTTCATGAAAGGAAAACTTTCGAATCTATATACCTTATTAAGATCATATCTAAAAACTAATTTTCCTTAGATACAAAAATTAGAAGAGAATAGAGGCATGAAGGAAAAATAAAGTGCTATAGGACTCTACTCACCTTCACCCTAAGATTTTTTTCACTCAAAACCAATGCCCAATCACTTTCAAATTTTTACCATAGAAAGGTAACACCTCAAGCTTCATGCAAAAAAATTCTCATAATTTATTGCATGAAAAATAAGTAAAAATTCTGTATAGAGTGGATAGGTTAAGATTGGTTGAACTAGTTTCAACCAACTTCTAGTATTTGAATACAAATGGGGTCTTATCCTTTTCCAATGCCTCATCCAAGAGGGTGATGAGTAGAAGGACTCTCTTTCTATTTGCCTTCTATCAGAAATCCCAAAAAAATGTGTGACAGAAAGTTTAGGTAGCGTAGAGAATAGATAAGGAAGAGATTAGGTTTTTCAAATTTCAATCCAACCAAGTTGAATTCAAAATTCAACTTAGTTTGAACTAGTCCAACCCTTGGACCAGATCAAAGGCAGAAGAGAGGAAGGGTGCACATTCATTTTTGCATGAGAAATCTCATGGAAAAATTAGGGGAGGGTGTGGGTCAAGGTGGAAAGGTCAAATATGGTGGGCGCTAGGGAGAGTTTGAATTCAAATCTTATTTAACTTGGTCCAAATTGGTTTCAACCAAATCCATTAATTTAAATCAATTAGACCAGGTTAAACCCAACCAAATTAGGCTTAATCTAAACTAATGAACTTTTAATCAAATTAAAAATTAATTAGGTCTAGGTCCTGATCAAATTAGGATCGAATCTTCCTTAGCGATTAGGTCATCTCATGACCTGATCGGATCAAATCCAATCAAATCCAATTCAATCAAACTTGATCAAATCCCTATCTCTCAATCAAATTGAGCTAATCAATAATTAAATTACTAATTAATCTTTTAATAAATATAGAATCTCAATCGGATGGGTGTCTGGGTAATAGAGTTCCATCAATATGAAACTCCTAAAAAGTCCCAAACCAGTGGGACTCTTGAACCCAATATCCCAATTGAATCGAACTCATGATCATAGAGTCCTAGATTAGTGGGACTCTTGATCAGAGAGTCTCGAAAGAGTAGGACTCAAAGTCCCAATCTACTAGGACTCATGGACATAGAGTTTCAGTCTAGTGGGACTCTTGACCATAGTATTCCAGATCATCGAGACTCTCGATCAGAGAGTCCTGAACACGGACTCAGAGTCCCAATCCAGTGGGACTCTTGATCATAGAGTCCTAGTCCAGTGGGACTCTTGACCACTTAGTCTTAGATCATCGAGACTTAATATCAGCCATTAGATCAGGTAGAAACTTCTATTATGTGTGATCCCATAGGTTTGAATCCTAAGCCAATAGCATAGAAACTAATTTTTTATACCAATCGATGTGACCATCTAGCAATGGTACCCAACATCTGGATAGATCGAATAATTATAATGCAACATTGATGAACCTGTGGCATATGTTATCATATAATTCATCCCCTTGATCTCGATGCTTAAAGGATGATCTAAGGTTTATTGTCAATCCTAAAATTCATCCATAGTATATTTCAAAACTCAGTATCCATCACATGGACCACCCTGGTCGAGGGTTTGCTAAATTGAAATATAGTGATGTACTTGCTCCAACACTTGGAGGGGTCAATTCCATCTTGACTCACATACCGATAAGTCAAGTACTTGACTGCACCCAGTAGCCTTCTGTCACTGAATTAGAAATTCATATAGTCTGATACCCAAGTGTAGTGAGTTGCTTGTAGGTCACCATAGTGATCTCAGATCTAAGGGTCACTTATATCCATATCCTTCATGAGCAACTCTTGACAGTAGAGAGCTCTGCAGTTGGATCATGTTCAGTAAAATGTACCCCTATACTTCACCTGCATGCCATAATAGTATCTCCATATTTCTTGGTTAAGAGGACAATCAATACTTATGGCACACAACGACCTACACTCGATACGTTGTCATCATGGATAATAATGAATCATTTGGTTGCAAACATGTTTGAGGACTAAACGATAAATCCTCCTTTGTCGAGTCTAAATAGTCCTAAAGACTTCATCGCAGAAGAGTTCAATATAGAAAAATGCACAAAGTGATGAAAAGGCTAAAATAATAATTTTATTTATTAATAATTTAGGTATAATTATATTTAGCTCAACCATCTACAACCTAGATGATTGGCTTTAGGATACAATTTTCGACAAAAACATGCATATTTAGTTTACTTGTTGATACATGAGATGCATACAAAGCATGCATAATTAGATCTATAATTTTGTATGTGATATATGTTATAGATCTATTAGTTTTGTAGTATAGTTATTATTTTTGATTAGAGCATTCTCCTTGGCCATCCGATCATAAGAGTAAGAAGAATCTAAAGGCCCTCTCTTCCTATTTGATGGGGTGCTCTTATAACGTGTAGGGGTGCTGCATGTTTATCTCTAATTAGAAATTCCAAAATTTAATTTTTGCAAAATCCTAGATCCTAAAATTTTAGGATTTTTGTGCATATTTTTGTTCATGATGTGAGGATTGATGGTGCTTACAAGCCTTAGGACGCCACGAGAGGAGCCAGGGTGTTGGATCCAGAGATTTCAAGGGCTTGGTTGGTGCTTCAGAGATCTAAGATTCAAAATGGAGCAAGGAACCAAAGTTAGAAAATCAAGACTGCAGAAAGGATCATTTCTGTAGGTTAGCCGGCTCAGTCTAAAACTAGATTGGATAAGTCTTAGAGGATGGCCAAATAGAGAGGAGTGCATTCGAGACTACAGGCATGGCATGCAACTAGGCTGGCTCAGTTTCAAACTGAGCCAACTCAATCTTAGGTTAGCTAGCTCAGTGCTGAGACTGAGTCGGCTCAGTGCATGGGTAGAGCTATGCGTAGGGTCTATTTAGGGCTAGGATAGAAACTTATCCTAGGGGTCTTAAGGTCTGGTTTAAGAGGTCTTAAGAGGACTAACTCATATATGGGTCGGGTTTAGATCCAGGAGATGAGAGCATGGGAGACATGGGTGTACATGGGCTCGATGAGTGCTTTCATGTATTGGATTAGCCAGAAAAATTTTTGGTTGGGCCTAATGGCTATGTATAAATACATAGATTGCATTAGGGTTTTCAAGGGTGTAATCAATATAAATCTTTTCTTCTTTCAACCTCTCTTCTCTCTTCTCTCTAGTGTTATTGCCCTAGGTTCTTGAAGAAGCCCTAAAGAGAGGGGGCGCCTCCCTCAAGCCCATCGAGGAAGCTGCCCCAGTATAGATCTAGGTGATGATCTATGATATGCTATCTTAGAGAACATCAAAGGTCTCCTATTATCGACGCTAAAGATCAGGGCTTCCGCAATATGGTATCAGAGCTAGGTGATGCTAGGATGATGCGCCAACATCTGGTATTAGAGTGATATCAGATTTGTTACATTTGGTATCAGAGCCTGATGGTGCGTGGAAGCGAAGGAGAAGTCATACAAGAAGAAATCATAAATCTGCATGAGGATTCCATGGTATATCTTAGATCAACCTTTGTTATTACTGTGGTTTGGCCAACCGAGAGTAGCAGATTGAAGGTGGAGGCTGAGAGGATTAATAGGAAGGATTTTTCTCATGGTGGAAGATTTGGGTGTATGATTTGCTGATCAATCTTGGTGGAAAGGTCGAGATGTATGATGGTAGACAAGACAGGGAGTGCTGGAGTGCTACAGTAGTGCTTTCCTGGAGATGCAGGGTTAAGAAAGGCTCGATGATGCAGCAGCCAAGGAAGGTATCTCAGCAAAAGGCATCAAGATTCTCTAGGAAGATGTGCAGTGTGGGGTTATTGAAGAGAGGTTTTCCAATGAATAATGATCGAAGAAAGTCTGAAGAAGCAACTATACGTCCTTCAATTATAGAAAGGTGGGGAAGTAGTTAGGGATGTATTTAGCTATTCGACCAGAGCATAGATTTATGGAGCCTTGGGGATGATGGAGATGGATGATCCATGGAGGTCCAGTAGGTTAGGGCTGGGTGGCTATAGAGCAATGCAGAGACAAGACTAGGGAGTGCTGGAGTGCTGCAGTAGAGCTTTCCTAGAGGCATAGAGGCTGAAAGAGGCTCGATGGTGTAGCAATCGAGGGAGGTATCTCAGTAGGGTCTACTAGGATCATCTCAGGAAGATTGGGAGCAAGTCTCAGGGAGAGCTAGGAGGTCTTAGGAAGCACCAAGAGGTCTCGGGCAGTTAGGAGTGTCCTGGATCAAGTTTCTTCTGAAGGAGCACTAGAGAAAGTCATGGTTCAGTGGAGGATGATTTGTGTGTAGCAAGAGAGGATCCAGATACCTATGAAAAGATGATGTAGAGATGAGGCAGGGAGCGCTGGAGTGCTGCAGTAGCGCTTTTCTAGAGACACGGGACTAGGAGAGGCTTGATGGTGCAGTAATTGAGGAAGGTATCTCAATAGAGAGTGTCAAAAGGCATCTTAGAGAGATCAAAAGTAGGTCTCAGAGAGAACCAGAGAGTCTCAAGAGCCTTGGGATGAGATAGGTGGGTCTGAGCCCAGGATAGGATTTGAGCTATAGTTCCTTCGGGTGCAACTGAAGCGATGGCTGGTGTAGGGGTAGGAGAGGAGAAGTGCTAGGATGGAATTTCCTAAGATTTAGTCACTGATTTGAAAAGTTAGATGAGCTCTTGGATTTCGGAGGTGCCCGTAGGTTGCAAAGGTATCCGAGATGACTTCGAAGAGGGCCGTAGAGTGCAGAGGGTTCAAACAGGCAGTGACGGTGTTTGAGGTGCAATGGCAAGCTCAGTAGTGTAGCATTGAGTGGTTGACCTCGAGGGACTCGATGATAGAGTTGGCTTCTATGGCATCTTGTGAACTTCGGATATAGGTGGAGCTTCGTAGTGGTGGCTTCACAAGTGGAGAAAAAATTTAGTATGAGTTCAAAGCTGAGGGTCAACATCGGTGATGCATAATTTCATGTGGAGTGGCATGTGTAGGTGGATAGGCATAGCTCTGAGGAGATCGTGTTAGGTGGTACAGCATGTGCTGGTATAGAAATATTGTAGGTTCTTTAGGAAAATCTAGAGAAAGTGATGCAGTTACTAAGCAGAAGGAATCCTACAATCTAGGGTGGTGCTGAGAAGCAAGCTAAGACTTCAGCTGTGGAGGCGGTCATCCCAATGGCCTTAAAGGTGCATAACAGCTGAAGAGGATTGGTGGAGGTGATGTTTGCACAGGTGCTGTCAGGGTGTGCATCGATGGCGGGATCGTGCAAGAGGACATTTTCAAGGGGTTTGCCAAGGCTTGGGGCACATTGAATGGGCCGCACATATCTATATGTACAGGACAAGTAGGTCTATGGCCCTTTCTCCATGTCCTACAAAAGGAATCTTGGTCATGTTGCTTTGAAGGCATGATTCACAAATCGGATATAACTTGAAAGTCAATGGATCCATTAGTCCGAATTTCTCCAATTTATTAAACCCGTCTTCAGCTATATGACCTAGCCTTAAGGTGCCATGGATACCTTTCATTAATACTATCTCTAGATCATTTTGATCCTATGGCATTCACGTTTTGCTCGACCGACTCAATACGAGCATTCCTTCAGAAGGTCCTTCTTCTTGCTTGTTCTTTAGGCTTGCTAGGTACCTAGGATAGTTCCACTTCCAATGGCCATCGGACTTACAGTGAAAATACTTTTCTTTCTCCACGGTCTTCTTCTTCGGCTCGCCCTTCTTTTCTCCTCTATTTTCTGCTTTTTCGTAGACTTTTCTTCTTTCCAAAAGACTTTCTCTTGGAAGAAGTCTATCCTATAGCCAGAACTGAGTCCTTTGAACTCTTCAAAGTTTGCTCAAGGTGCACAAGAGCTTATTGATATGGAAGTTGATGATGAACTACCCATGCAAATACTCAAGGATTGTAGGATCACATCAATCTACAAATCCTCGTCCATCAAGACATCGAGCCTCTCAAGCTCTTCTAGATCCTTGATCATTGCCAGGCAATGATCTTTGACCGACTATCAATCACACATCTATGCCTTAAATAGTCTTTTGAAGACTTGATAATGCATTGCGTGACTTTGATCACCAAACAACTATTGCAAGTGCGCCAACATTTGGCGAGCAGTCCTAATATCTTCATGTTGGCACTACAACTCATCTGATATTAAGCCTAACATGTAGCACCTAGCTTTGTTATCATTGTCCGACCACTTTTCATGAGATGCTTTCTAATCCACGATCGGATGTGCTAGTAAAGTGGGGTTGGTCCTGGTCCAATATATTGGTCAGCCATTTCGAACCCAAAATAATTTTAAAGTTCTTTAGCTAATTTTTGTAAATTGGTCTGGTCAACTTGTGGGTATCTAGAATTCGGGCAAAGGATTTTGATGCAGATATTTTTTTTATAAAGTCAAAGTTTCTAGTTTGACTTATAATTTGACTCAACCAATTTATTTAGAAATTTTATTTTTAAACAAATTAGGCGTCCGGTATTTTCTTGGATCCCTACACTTTCTTGGCAAAGATGCAAAAATCTCTACGATCATTGATTTCTAGTGGGTGATGCGGTCCCACCGACTGGCTCACCACCTCACCTAACAGTTATTGATGATGGGTCAGCCAGTAAGTGGACAACTCTTGTCCAATAATTCTCTAATCATAGAGCATCCAAACCTGATCTTTAATTCATGAAGCTCACCATGCCCTAGAATATTGCTCCACTCCTTAGTTAAGTCAAATCCATCATTTGTATGAATTGGATTCCTGATTAGATCCCTCACCATATCCAAAATATTGAGCCCGACCCATCCTCTAACACATAGCACCCAATGCCTAATAGATATGGTTACGTCTTCTCAGTGCAACTGAACCACTATATTCAGTCGAGAATAATCAACCCTGGGAAGGGCTCGCACATCTATAATGGTTGAAGACCTAGGACTTAATATTTTCTTTGGGAGATTTGATTTGGTCTCTTAGACTCAACTAGTCGTAACATTTATAGCTAACCTAGTGGCATGGGTTAGCTCGAATCGTTAGCCACCTCAAATCAAAACTGGATCGACTTAATCGACTAGGTAAGTGAGATCAGTAGGAGGAATATGCCATTAACTTATCATGAATGCATTCAAATCGAGTAGCTTCAAATTAAAGACTACTAGTCGTATCTTCCATACTTACCTTAGACACCGACTTGTCTGATCAGAACTGATCGGGTTAGCCTATAATCTAGGCTCGAACCTTAGAACCAAATTAGGTTTTAACTTGATTGACCACATGTGATTGTGAGTCAACCTTGACCCAGACTTAATCATATTAGGCTAGTCAAATCTCATTACTCTTGATCCCACCTAACCAACTCTTGATTTGATTTGATCAACTGCTAGACCTAATTGAGCTACCCACATCCAAACCCATGATTTATGAAGGTATCTTAGATATAAAAATTCATAATTTTTAGACCAATTAATTTTATAAACTTAATTTTTTATTAAGTCCAGGGGTTTAATAACAAAACATGCATAAAAAATTCTAGGGTTTCAAGATCTAGGATTTTGCAAAAAAGTAAGTTTTCGATTTCGAATTAAGGGCCAATGCGTAGCACCCCTACATACCATAAGAGCACTCATTGAATGGAAAGAGAGGGACTTTAAACCCTTCTTACTCTTATGATCGGATGTCCAAGGGGAATGCCTTAATCAATGTTGACCCTATGATTGATTTTGATGATTGTCAAACTTTGAGTGTTTAAGTATTTAATCATGTGTTCCAAGAATGGATGTAGGTCTTTTCAGATTTTCAAGTTAAAATTATAATTTTATCGAGTTGGAGATCATGAAAAAGTGATAAGGGGCAAAATCATAATTTTATGAAGTTGAAGAAAATCTATTTCGGAAGCCTCAAGAATAAACTTAGAAGATTTCTGATCTTTCAGAGATAGTTTCATAATTTTTGGATGCATAAATTAGAAGAAAATCAAGTTGTAACAAAAGGGTCAACCCAAGGGATGACCCTTTGGTCATCCTCTTTTGAAATGGACTGCTTAGCATGCTTGGCATACAAACTAAGCCAATCCAGTCTGAGACTGAGCCGACCTAGTCTTAGTGGAAGTAAAAGATAAAAAGTATAGAAAGCTAGTTTTTCAAGACCAAGGGGACTGAGCCAATCCAGCTATAAATTGAGCTGACCCAGTTAGGATTGAGTTGACCCAGTCAAAAATTAAGCCAACCCAATGATCGAAATGACTAGTTTTCTGCAGCTTTTTCAAACAGTCATTTCTCCACTCCAATGGCTATTTCAAGATTTTTAACAGCTAGAACTGATCCTCAAGCTATCACAAAGAGTATAAAAGGTTAGAAAAACATTTGGAAAGGAAGATTAAGTGGATTGAAAGTAGAAATCATTTAAATTATGTGGTTCATTGAATATCTAAAGAAAAAGAGAGAAAAGAGAGGACATTGTGCATTAAATTTAGAGAGCTTCCAAGTGTAATCATCCTTATTTATTCAAGCTTCCTCTCAGCCTTCAAAGGAGAGAATACAAAGGTTCAAGAGCCATCCTTCAGCCTCTCCATCAAACTTCAAAAATAGTTCTTTTTTCTTTTATTTTTGTGCTGAATTTTTATACTTGTATTTTTGTTTCTTTACAAGTTTCTTTGGGGGAAAGAAACTTGGGGTGTAGGTTAGTCCAAGCCAAAAATTAGATAGTTTAAAGATTGTGGTTGGTGCTCCTAGGTTAAAACCAATTGGATTGATATTGAATTCAAGAAAACTATCGATAGTGTTGGGGATAAACCCCGCTCCCACCAAAGTCCAGTCTGATGCTTAGCCTAATGTAACTGATAATCATGGAAGAACTTCGATTGAGAATTCTTCCTCCAGCGGCCAAACCCCTTCCAGACTTCTTCAGTAGCCAAACTCCTTTCGAATTCCC
This sequence comes from Cocos nucifera, assembly GCA_006176705.1. NCBI lineage: Eukaryota > Viridiplantae > Streptophyta > Magnoliopsida > Arecales > Arecaceae > Cocos > Cocos nucifera. Next base: position 83,043 of record QRFJ01004826.1, read on the forward strand.
CCGGTAGATTACTTCTAAATTTCAAGTAGTATTCCTCTCAGATGATCTCCTCTAGCCGTATTCTCTTTAGGAGCTCAAACTCCTCTGAAATTGATATATGTCAAAGCTCTTCACCAACCAACGCCTGCTTCCTCCAAACTTCGACTATTAAATCTCAATGAATAGGCGACCCCACTACTAGACGGTTATGACTATCATCATCAATCTGCTACAGAACGGTTATAACTGTCATTATCAGTCTATTACGAGCAACACCTCTCTCCATAATAAATTTTACGTGGCCCCGAGTGGCTCATGACCGAATGGTTATGATTGTCACTATCAATCTACTCCAGACTCCATCTATAAAAGGGATCCTCCAGATATGTTTGCTCTAAGCTCTCTTCTCTTTTCCAAAACTCTACTGAAATCTTTCTTGAGCACTCCATTCCTATTGGCCAGAAGAACTGACTTGATCGTTGGAGATCCTGTCGGAGCCACCACCATCGACTTCAGATGGGACTTTATTTTGTAGGTCACCGATGATGACCTCTTCTTTCACAACTTCAGCTTGATCCGGCATCAACCAGATTCTGCACCAACAAGATTAGTGCTAGAAAAAAGGACTCTTTATTCCTGAAGTTTTCTTGTTCTTAAAGAAGTGCTCAGTAGCGATCTCTCTTCTTTCTCTCTAGAGTTCTTTTTAGAAAAAATGCCTTCCAGAAAAGCTTCGACCCGATGATCAACAGCCTCTACAGCCAAATGCAGTCCAGATTTATCCACTCCCACTTTAGCTCCAATAACTTAAGTGCCACCTGCAGCCATGGTTGATGCGGGATAGTTCAACCTACTGGTCCAGCAGGTTCACGATCTCACAGAGGTGGTGCAGACCACACATTGTCAGACTCTAGTGCCAATTTGACTGGAGCAGACTTCTCCAGAGCATCATGATCTAGTCGGGGGATGACCGACTTGGGCTAGCTGGCCGATGACCTCCAAAAAAAGGAAGCAGAGGGTGGAGAGCCCTTGCTTGAACCATGACTCGACCTAGGGGGAGCTTTACCTCCATCCCACCAGAAAACCATGGAGATCAACGATTGTGAAGATCTTCTAAATCAAAGGCTCCAGAAAATGAGCCGACGAATCAAAGAGCTCCATCATTCTCTCTCCTTGCATGGTAATAATATTTACACCGACCCTCCTTTTTCTCAGAGGATTATGCAAAAGCCCATTCCATCGAACTTCAAGCTTTTCCAATTTGAAAGCTACGACAGAACCTCTGATCCGATCGATCATCTGGAGGCCTTCCATACCATGATGTTGCTCCATGGTGCACCAGACACCATCTTATGTTAAATTTTTCCATCTACCTTAAAGGAAGCAGGAAGAAATTGGTACTCGATGTTGAAGTCGGGTATGATCTTCTTCATTGACCAGATGAGCCATCAATTTGTAGTGCACTTCGTCAGCAGCCACATCCGCACCGAGGTTCGAATTCTCTGATGAATATCAAGCAAAAGAAGGAAGAATCTATCCTAAATTATATCATCCGATTTAATGCTGCTGCATTGGAGGTTCGAAACTTGGACCAATCTATTGCAATGGCCGCACTCAAGGGTGGCCTTTAGAAGAATGATTTGTTGTTCTTCCTAAAGAAGAAGTATCCTAGGAACTTTGCCGATCTATTGGCTCGGACTGAAGGATATGCTCGAGTGGAAGAAACCTTCAAATTGAAGGATGAGAAAGCCACAGAAGAGCGGTAGATGGGCGAGTCTAATAGACCCACAGCTGATGGAGGGCCGAATGAAGTTCGGCCATGCTCACGGACTCCCCCCGAATGTAAGCGAGCTCGAACTCCTCCTCGAGCTCGCCATCAAGGAAAACCCCGACAGAAGGGCGCGAAGAAGTCCTCCTTTCTGAAAGATTTCACAACTATGCCCCCCTCAATGCTCCTCGAACCTCAAATTCTCATGAAAGTTAAGAACCAACTGCCAAGATCAGAAGGACTGCGAATCTTCTCCCAAACAAGCACGATTGAAGCAAATACTGTCCTCTACCATCGCGACCATGGTCCACGACACTGAGGAATGCATTCAGCTCCGAGATGAAAATTGAGGAGGCTCATCAGAAAGGAGGCGGCTGGGTAAATTCCCTTGGACGTCGGCCCGAAGCAGGAGAAGATCGAGTCAAGGGCGCTGCCGTAACTCGAAAACGATAAGGAGGTCGGCCGCCTCACGGCGTCATCAACGTTACCCATGGGAGGA
>QRFJ01004827.1:0-147957 GCA_006176705.1 Cocos nucifera
CTCTATTTGATAGAGTTTGTTGCAATCAAAATTCCTCCTCCCTTTTGCTGCCTATACTCCTTGTTTCTATCTAGAATTTTAATGGGAATTAGAGGAGTTTTATGCGACAAATATAGGTGGTCCATGCCAAACATAAAGAAGGGGGAATTACAGGAGTTTTGTGTGACAAATATAGGTGGTCCATGCCAAAAATAAAGAAGGGGGTGCCCAAGTGTTGGGCACCCCAACTAGTTGCCTATTTTGATCTTTCCTAGTCTAAGAGTTTGACCCAACAAGGCCTCCTCTATATCTCTCTATATAGATTGAATTTTAGGATGATTTTTGAACATATTCTAGATCATTGAGAGACCTTTTGGGCATATGGAAATTAGAGAAAAAGAGTATTGGGGCATGAGGATTTGATAAACACAAAACTAGGTATCTAGGTGAGAGAACAGAGAAAAAGAAGAGGATTTTCTTCTAGGGTTGGATTGTTCATCTCTCTTCCTCCTTCTTTTTGAGATTATTTGAGAGTATCATAGATCAATAATCTCTCCTCCTTTCTCTCATGTTTGAAAGAGTCCAAATTCAGAAGAATGAAGCACCAGATTGATCGTTAAAGAAGGATCAGTATAATACTATCATACTGTGCTGATTTCCTGCATCAGGACTTCTGATCATGGTTCGTGGGCTCGTGTGCATGACTCCTAAAGGCCAGATGCATGTGCAACTTACAATATCATCCTCAAGCCTAGATTAGCAAGTTAGAATGTCTAACTTGCATAGGTAACAAAGATCTGATCTCCTATTACTTATATGATTCTGATTTAGTGTAGATCTATGTTGATATGATCAACACTTATTTTTTTTTATTTTTAATTTTTAATTTAATATCATACCATAATCATATAATAAAATTTTATATCTAGAATATTTTCTAGTTTTATAAATAAATATTAATTTATTTAAGTCTTTTGCTACCTGATCTTGAAAAAGTTTCAAGATCTAGCCCTGAAACCCTAGATCTGGTTTCAACAATTGGTATCAGAGTCTAGTTCAATTATTACATAATTATGTATGCATGTTTAGATTATTTTCTAGATTAGATCTAATTTATAATCTGATTATTAAATCTAAAATTAAAAATCATGATCACACGAACTGCTATCCTACTGTAAGGTTTATTCCTTACAGTGAAGGGATTGTCCTAGTTCGTGTAGATCTACTTTTTATCATAAATTTATTAGATATAATCTAATTTTATTTATAATTTATTAGATTTAAAATAATTTTAGATCTAAAAATAAAAGTCTTAGATTACACGGACTGCTATAAGGTTGTCCTACTATAAGGTTTATCACTTATAGTGGAGAGGTTGTCCTAGTACGTGCTGATCTAATATATTGATCATAAAATTTTAGAATAGATCTAAGAGATTTTATATTTTAATTAAAAATATTTTAATTTAATTTTAATCATCATTAATATATTATATTTGATCTAAGATAATTTATGATTGATTAGAGTTGAAACTATTTTAAGTACATGAATTTCTTTAGATTAGATCTAAAGTAGTTTCATGCTTATCTTACTTGCATATTGATTATGAATTAAACGTGCAAGTTGATTGGTATAACCATATTATAAAAATATTTTATAAATATAAAAATTATTTTTGAAAAGCCAAACCCCAACCTTCAATTCAAAACTTAATTAAGAATTAAGATGTTGTTTGATTAGGATTTAGGATTGTGAATTGAAGATCCCAAGACACAAATCATAACACATTAGGTTAAATGGGTTAGTAGGGATTAGGTCCATTAATTGGGTTAGACTTAGGGTCAGATTAAAGAATGGACTTAATTAGTGAATTGACTAAATCTAATCAATTGTTGTCTCAGATTAGGTCAAGGATTCTCTAGATTAATTATAATAGTTATAGTTGGTCAAGTCCATGTCTTTAACGAGACCTAAGATGGACTTGATTCTTGGCTATTGATCTAGCATGAACTGTTAGATTGATCTAATTAAGACTAATTAAAGCAGTTGGTGTCTAAGATAAACCAGACCGATGGTCTTTAATTTGCAACCCGCTTACCTATCCATTTTTAATGGTGTTTAAGCAAGCTTTGGCAGATCCTCCTACTAATCGAACTTACCTGGCTTCTTAGTGAAATTATGTTTTGATCGAATCACTTGATTATTTAAGTTGACCCATGTCAGCTAGGTAAATCAGTATGATTGATTTAGGTGCTCCTAGGCCTATTAATTGTCTTCCTTAAGCTGATTTGGTGAAGCTAGTGGAAGGATCATAACAAGCTGGTTCATCTGACCTTCTCTATTCCTTAAACTAAAATCCTCTAAAATTATTAGATCCTTAAAATAAAATAGTTATGATAATAACTAGATCATAGCCTCCCATTAAGTGGATGATAATGGGTTGATTAGTTGGATAATCATTAGAGACCCATAGGTCTGGTGCTTATCTGCTAATGGAATTACCACTCATAATATAATTTTTTGGCCGCATCTCTCTGAATGATGATTAGGTTGACCAACCATAGTTGAACTTAATCATTCATTAGTTAGATGGACCAAGTATGATCATGTTAATGGTTGGACCTAATCGGGACTTTCAGTGGAGGCCTTAGCCAACTAAAAAGATACTTGAGGTAAAATTAAATTACTAAAAATTATTTGAAGAAATAATTAGTTATGAACCTATCCTTAGATGTACATGGGTTGACCAACCATAGTTGGGCTTGTGTGTAGTCTATGTGAATTCTAGTATCCACCAAGGAGTTAAAATAATTCCTTGAATTGGAGGTAGAGGCTACCAATTCGAATAAAATAGTGGAAGAACCTTTTGATTAAAATCCAAATCTTTAGGTTTAATGAATTAATTACTAATTAGGCTTTTGGTTCTCCTTTATACAGTTAAATCCAAACCATAGTTGCCCCATTTACTGTTAGATAGGGATAAACTTATGGGACCCAACTTTGATGATAAGTATCGAAAGTTGAATGTTATTCAGCAGCACAAAGTGATTCATGCTGGGGCCTTTATGCCCAGTTTAAACATAAGATCTAAGAATAACCTAGATCAGGCAGAATGCTTCTACTGTAAGAAGTAGGGGCATTGAAAGTGTTGCTGTCCTCAGTATCTTGATTTTCATAATCCCAACAGACTGAATAAGAGAGATGATTAAGTAGTTGCTGATCAAGGATGTTATATGATAACACCTTATAATTTCTCTATTTATGATACTTCTACTTGGGTATTGGATATCGAAAGTCTAGTCCATATTCGCAATATATTGCAAAAACTTCAAATTAGTAGAAGATTTGAAAATAATGAATTATTCCTTAATGTTGGAGATGGAAGGTCTATTCCAGTTCTAGCTATAGAAATAGTTCAAATTATTCTCAATACAAATATTGTTTCTTTAAATGAATGTTATTATTATCCTTTTTTCTGATGAATATAATCTCTGTTAGCCTTTTTGGCCAAAGATGGTTATCATTTATCTATAAAAAAAGATTATTATGATATCAATATGAATGACGTTACAATAATGCAAGGACAATAAAGAAATGGTATTTACATTTTATCACAGCCCGTGCGTGTAATGTATACTTCTAGAAAATATCCTAGATTAGATAATGTCTCTGATATCTACCTATGGCACTGTAGGCTAGGTCATATTAAAAAGAATAGGATAAATAGGTTGACCTAAGAGAAAATTCTCGAAGTCAGTGATTGTGAATCATTTCCAACCTATAAGTCCTATCTTCTTAGAAAAATGACCAAGTCATCTTTTACTGAAAAAGGTGAGAGAGCCACTGAGCTCTTACGTCTTGTACATACCGATATATGTGGATCAATGAGTACAAGTGCCAGAGATGAATATTTCTACTTTATTACTTTAACAAATGATCTATTCAGATATGGATATGTCTATCTAATGAAATATAAGTCAGATTCATTTGAAATATTCAAAAGATTTTGAAGTGAAGTGCAAAAATAAACTAGGAAGAGTATTAAAATTCTTCGATCAGATTGAGGAGGTGAACATCTATCCAGTGAGTTCTTGATATATCTAGGAGAGTATAGAATTCTTTTACAGTAGACTCCTCTAGGAACACCACAACATAATGATGTATCGCAAAGGAGAAATCAAACTTGTTATACATGGTTCAATCCATGATGGGGTTTGCTAATCTGCCTATTTCATTTTGGGGTTATGCTCTTGAGACTGCATGTTATATATTGAACAATGTACCAAGTAAATCTGTTGCAAAGACTTCATATGAGATATGAACTAGGTGTAGGCCTACACTCTCTCACCTATGGGTTTGGGGATGTCTGGCCAATGTCAAATATTTGCATACAGATAAGCTTGGATTTCAATCTGATAAGTGTGCATTTATAGGGCATCCCAAAGAAAGTAAGGGTTACTATTTCTTCCATGCTAAAGAATAAAAGATGTTTGTTAGCCTTTAGACAATCCTTTTAGAAAAAAAGTTTCTTAGTGAAGGAACTGTTGCCTCTAAGATTGAACTTGATGAAGTTCAATAGATAGAAAGATTGACACTTATAGTTAAACCTGAGTCGGATTTGATTAGATTAGATCCATAGCCCAATGAACCTGCTGAAGAAAAATAGTGCAGGGTTTGCTATGCTACTTTAAAAAAATATTTCAAAACTAGCAATGATGTAGCAAAAAACAATTAATCTAATTAATTATCTACTGATCATATCATATTATTTAACCCTACATATTAGGATCTAAACATAATATGCATGCATACATCAATAGATCTGAAAATAAAACTATGTAATAAACTATTTACTAGATCTACGTGTTCATAATACAATATCTTTCTGTGGGTAGTCAATCACCATAATCTGAGTCCACTGGATAATGCTCTAGTATCATGTCACAGTCACACATGTGTTTGGCCTCTACAGTTGGTCCACACGGAGCTCCTGATCCCGATCAGCCCCACTGTAGTGCTAGCTCCTAGCCGGAGCCTTCGATGGCTGATCATGATCGATCTGATCGATCATATATTTTCTAATTTTTTAGATATTCTAAAAAATTCAAACATAAATATTGAAGGACTATGAAGATGTGTTTTAAATTTGGTGGTAATCTGATGCTCACAGCACTCGATCTCTCCACCCGAACCCAGATTTCTAAATCTAGGATTTCACTCGGCCCAAAAACCCTAACACACTAAAAATCCTATCACGCCCTCTCTGTGTATAGTTTTTCTATGAAATAAGTTTTCTTGGAAAGATAACTTTTAGATATATAATTCCTATTTAGATCATATCTAAAAATAGGATATCCTTAGAGGTAAAAATCATAAGAGAAGAGAGGCATAAAGGAAAAGAAAAGTGCTGCAGGATCCTATTCACCTTTGCTCCGAGATTTTTTTCACCCAGAACCGATGCCCAAACACTCTATAATTTTTACCACATAATGCTAACCCCTTCTCCTATAGCACAAAAATTCTCATAATTTATTGACATGAATACCATGGGAAAACTGCATGAAAAATGATAAGGGTTGAGTGGTTGAGAGGTTTTAACCACTCGATTTCAAAAATTAAATGAGCCTCTTATCCTTATCCAATGCCCCCTCCCTTATGTTTAACACGTAGAAGGACTCTCCTTCTGCATGCATATTTTTATTTCTCAAAAAATGTTTGACAAACAAAAGGGAGGGAATGGGAAGCAGAGTGGAAAGTCAAAAATGGCGGGCGCATGGGAGAATTTGAATTCAAATTTCATTTAACTTGGTCCTAATTGGTTTCAACCAAACCAATTAATTTAGATCCAATTAAACCAAGTTAAACCCAACCAAATTAAGCTTAGTCTAATCTAATAAAATTTTAATCAAATTAAAAATTAATTAGATCTACGTCCTGATCAAATCAGGGTCAAAACTTTCATAGTGATTAGGTCATCTTATGATCTGATCGGGTCAAATCCAATCGAATCAAATTCAATCAAACTTGATCAAATCCTTATCGCTCAATCAAATTGAGCTAATCAACAATCAAATTGCTAATTAATCCTTCAAAAAGTATCCGAGTTCAAATCGAATGGGTTACTGGGCAACAGAGTTCTATCAACATGAAACTCTTGAAGAGTCCTAAATCAGTGAGACTCTTGAACCCAATGTCCCAAACAAATCAAACTCGCAATCATAGAGTCCCAAACTAGTGGAACTCTTGATCAGAGAGTTCTAGATGAGTAGGACTCAAAGTTCCAATCCAGTAGGTCATAGAGTCCCAATCTAGTGGGACTCTTGACCATAGTGTCCTAGATTATTAGGACTCATGATCAAAGAGTCCCAGACAAGTAGGACTCAGAGTCTCAGTCCAGTAGGACTCTTCGTCATAGAGTCTCAGTCCAATGGGACTCTTGACTATAGACTCTCAGACCAATGAGACTCTTGATCAAAGAGTCCCAGACAAGTAGGACTCAGAGTCCCAGTCTAATAGGACTCTAGGTCACAAAGTCCCAGTCCAGTGGGACTCTTGACCATAAAGTCTCAGACCAATGAAACTCTTGATTAGCCATCAGATCAGATAGGAACTCCTAATGTGTGTGATCCTGCAGATCTGAACCTAAGTTGGTAACACAGAAACCAATTTTTATACTAATTGAAGTAACCATTTAATAATGGTACCCGACGTCCGGATAGGTTGAATAATCGCAATCGCAATATTCAGAACCTATGCAAATATGGTTACTATATAATTCATCTCTATGACCTCTGTGTAATAGATGACTCAGGGTTAGACTATCAACCCTAGAAAATGCATCCATGTCATATCTTAAAGCAATTAGTTCCGTGACTCCTCACTAAGACTACCCTAGCCAAGGTTTTGCTAAATTGAAATACAATTGAACATGGCTCCTGAAATCAAGAGTGGTCAATCCCATCTTGATACATGCACTGATTCCATAAGTACTTAACTATGCCCAAAAATCTTTCGTCACTGAATTAGAAATTCAAATAGTCCAGCACAAAAACACAGTGAGTTGCTTGGAAGTCACCATGGTGATCTCAGATCGAAGGAACATTTATACCCATATTCCATCGAAGCTAATCTTGATAGGAGAAAAATCCCAAAGTTGGTCACGTTCAGTGCAGATGTACCCATACATCTCACTTGCATGCCATATCAGTGTCTCATCACTCTTTAGTTATGAGGACAACCAACCTATATGGCACACAATGATCTATACTTGATAAACATTGTCATCCTTAGTAACAACGTATCATTTGATCGTGAACTATTTAAGGACTAAATGATAAATTCTTCTTTGCCGAATCTAGATAGTCTTAAAGACTTCATCACAACATAAGAGTTCATTAGAAGACAACAAAATTTATGATAAAAAATATCAAAATAATTTTTATTAATTTATAATTCATATATAATTATAAATATATGGCCTAACTGTCAACAAATTGTTGATTGGCTTTAGGACACATTCCCAACAATCTTCCACTTGGACTAAAGTCAATCAGTGTAGTATCTAATACCCATCTTCGACTTAAAGTTGTCAAACTCCATCACAATAGCTTTAGTGAATGGATTGATTAGGTTCTCCTTTTCATCGATCTTCTAAAGGTTGATGTCACCTTGATCCACAATCTCTCGGATAAGATGGTAGCAGCATAGAATATGCTTCATCCGCTAGTGTGCCTTTGGTTCCTTCACCTAAGCAATTGCTCCAGAGCTGTCGTAATAGAGCAGAACTGGACCATCAAGGGAGGGTGCTACTCCAAGCTCGGTGATGAATTTTCTTAGCCACACCGCTTCTTTGGCAGCATCTGATGTAGTGACATACTCTGCCTCACAAACTGAATCGGCCATAGTGTGCTGCTTGAAACTTTTTCAGCAGACGGCCCCACCATTAAGGATAAATATGTATCCTGACACATTCTTTCTATCATCATGATCGGACTAAAAATTGGAGTCTGTGAATCCTACAAGTTTTAAGTCTGATTCGTCATATATAAGCCACTGGTCCTTAATATTTCTTAAATAGTTTAGGATGGTTTTAACAACCTTCTAGTGATTCTTTCCTGGATTAGATTAGTATCTACTCACTACACCTAGTGAGTATGCCACATCTGGTCATGTGCATGTCATGGCGTACATTATAGAATCCACTACTGAAGCATATGGTATTCTATTCATAAGCTCTCTGTCTAGAGGTGTTGTTGGACAATCCCTCTTTGAAAGAGAAATTCCATGGCCTATCGGTAGATAGCCTTTCTTGAAATTTTTCATGCTGAACCATTTTAGCACAGTGTCAATGTACATGGATTGGAACAATCCAAGCAACCTTTCAGATCTATTTCTATAGATCTTCATTCCTAGAATATAGGAAGCTTCTTTCAAATCTTTCATGGAGAACTGTGATGATAGTCAAATTTTTATTCTTTGTAATGCAGGGACATCATTCTCGATTAAGAAAATATCATCCACATACAATACTCAGAATACTATTACTGGATCATTAGCTCATTTGTATATGCAGGGCTCCTCTTCATTCTTAAGGAAGCCATACATTTTGATTGTTTTATCAAATCGTATGTTCTAGCTCCAAGATGTCTGCTTTAGTTCATAAATAGATCCCTGAAGCTTACACACGTTAGACTCATCTATAAACGTGAAACCTTTAGATTGTATCATATACACCTCTTCATCCAGCTCTTCATTTAGGAAAACTATTTTTACATCCATCTACTAGATTTCATAGTCCAGATGGGCAGCTATGGCAAGCATTATCCGAATGGATTTGAGCATTGCCACAGGAGAGAACGTCTTGTTATAGTCAATGCCATAATGTTGATGATATCCCTTGGCAATCAAATGGGCTTTATAAGTCTCTACCTTTCCGTCTACGCCTCTTTTCCTTTTGAAGACCCACTTACATCCTATGAATTTTACCCCTTTGGGTGGGTCATCCAATGTCCATACATCGTTGACCTTCCTGAATTCCATCTTGAATTTCATGGCCTCAAGCCATTTCTTAGAGTTGGATCTCTGCATTGCATCCATATAGGTGATTGGGTCCTGATTGTTCTCATCGAGTTTGATAAGATCTCCATTTCGGATCAGAAAACCATAGTATCTATCTGGTTGATGTGGTACTCTACTAGATCTCCTTAAGGATGCTTCTATAATGGGTTCTGGGTCTGATCTAATCAGATCCAGCTCAGATTCAACAACTTATGTTTATTCTTTCACCTATCATACTTCATCAAGTTCAATCTTGGAGGCATTAGTTCCTTCACCAAGGAACTTCTTTTCTGAAAAGACTGCCTTAAGACTGACAAATATTTTTTGCTCATCAGCAAGGTAGAAGTTGTACCCTTTGATTTCTTTTGGGTAACCTATAAAACTACACTTATCAGACCTAGGTCCAAGCTTGTCTGTCATCAAACGTTTGATATAGGCCGAACACCCCCAAACCCTAAGGTGTGAAAGCATTGGCTTATGCCCTATCGATATTTTATATGGTGTTCTATTAATAGATTTACTCAAAATCTGATTTAGAATGTAACAAGCTAACTCGAACGCATATCCCCATAGGGAGATTGGCAAACCAGCAAATCCCATTATGGATCGAACCATATCCAATAGGGTCTAATTTCTCCTTTCAGACACACCATTATGTTGTGGTATTTCAGGAGGGGTCCATTAGGAGAGAATTCTGTTCTCTCCAAGATATGTTAGAAACTAATTGGAAAGGTACTCACCCTCTCGATTAGACCAAAGAGTTTTAATACTCTTTCCAATTTAGATTTCTATCTCATTTTGAAATAGTTTGAACATTTCAAACGACTCCGATTTATGCTTCACTAAATAGACATACCCATACCTCAATAGGTCATCTATGAAGATTATGAAGTAGAAATATCTACCTCTGGAACTTGAGCTCATGGGTCCATATACATCCGAATGTACTAAACCCAAGAGTTCAGCGGCTCGTTCATCTTTTTTAGTAAAAGATGACTTGGTCATCTTACCAAGAAGATAGGACTTACAGGTCGAAAGTGACTCACAATCACTAACCTCAAGAATTTCTTCTTGAGCTAACCTGTTAATTCTATTCTTATTAAAATGACCTAGCCTACAGTGCCAAAGATAGACATCAGATGCATCACTAATTTTAGAGCATTTACTGAAGGTTGAACCACATTAACAGGCATAGAAAGTAAATAAATTCCATTATTTAATTGTTCAATCAAAATTATAACACCATTCAAAATGACATTATAATTTTTTTATTGATATTTCAAAATTATTCATGGTCAAAAGGCTTATAGAAATAACATTCAATAAGAAAGTTGGACAATAATGACATTCATTAAGAATAATTTTATTTGAATTGATTACAAGATTCATGATTTCTAAAGCTAGAATTGGAACTTGTCTTTCATCTCCAACATTCAGGAACCTCTCATCTTGATCAAATCTCCTACTGACCTACAAGCCTTATATAGAATTACAAATATGACAAGGGCTTCCAGTATCTAATACCTAGGCAGTAGAATCGAATAAAGAAAAATTATAAGATGTTATCATATAATTATCTTGCCCAGCAACCACTTGCTTCATTCTCGATCTGTTTGGGTCCAGAGAGGCAATGTACAAAGGATAGTTTCTCTTTCAATGCCCCTACTTCTTGCAGAAGAAGCACTCTGCCTGGCTCTAATTAGGCTTGTGCTTCTTGGTCTAATGCTGTGCAGTCATCCTAGCATGTGGCCACACCTTATTTTTCTTCTTGTTCTTGTTCCCTTTCTTAAAGGATCGATGATTAGAAGAAGACCCTCTCACTACATTCACCATCTCCTTTTGGAGTTGATGAACCTTCTCAAAGTTCTGCAGCAATCCCAATAAGCCATGGTAGTTCACTGTAGGATTTGTCATTCTAAAATGAGTTAGGAAGGGGAGGAAGGACTTGGGCAAAGAATTAAGGATCGCATCCTTACCAAGCTGCTCATGTAGGAAAAAGCCCAACTTTCAAAGGTGCTCAATCATCTCGATCATATATAATACATGATCAGTGACTGAGGCCCCATCCCTCATTCGAGCTTTGAAAATGGCACAACTTGTTTTGTGCCTTTCAACATTATCTGGCGTGGCAAAAGGATCGTTCAATATTTGATGCATCTCCTATGGCTGGGCATTTTCAATCCTGTGGCTGAACTCATCATTCATTACTGCCAGCATTATACATCGAATGATGGTGCGGTCATTGAGCCACTTCAGATAAGTATCTCGAACCACTTTCCTAGCATTTGGGGCTGGCTCCTCAGGTACTCGATCTATTACCACATAAAGGATCCACTCATGCTTCAGGATGATTTTCAACTTACGATACCAGCTATCGTAGTTGGGTCTCATTAATTTGTCATGATCTAATAACGATCGAAGTAATAGGTTAGTGGCCATTTCTACACAAAAAAAAATCAAACCTAATTAGTATATGAATTATTGATCTTAAAGACTTGGACTTTAGTCTAAAGGTCCTTCCATTATTTTATATGAATTGGTAGCCTCTATCTCCAATTTGAGGAATTACTCTAATTCCTTAGTGGATATTAGAATCCACATAGACTACACATGAGCCCAACTTTAGTTGGTCAACCCATGTGCACCTATGGATAGATTCAAAATCAATTATTTCTCTAAACAACTTCTAGTAACATTGATTTTGCCCTATAGACCTAATCAGTAGGCTTTGGCCTCCACTGAAAAAGGTTCGGTTAGGTCCAACCATTAACATGACTACGTTTGATCTTATCTAACCAATAAATGATCAGACCCAACTTTGGTCGGCCAACCTAACCACCATCAGAAAGACTTAACTAAATTATTATTTTATGAATGATAATTTTATTAGTCAATAATCATCAGGCCTTTGGACCTCCAATGATCATTATACTAATGAACCCATTATCACTTAACTTAATGGGAGGGTATGATTTAGTTATCTATATAACTATTTCATTTTTAAGGATCTAATAATTTTAGAAGATTTAGTTACGCAATTTAAAAAATTCAGCGAGCCAATTTCGATCCTCCCACTGACTTCAGTAAGTCAGAAAAGAATCTAATCTAAGCTGGCATTAGGAGCACCTAAATCAGTCAGACTGATTTACCTAATAGACATGGGTGAGTCCAAATCACCAAGTGATCTAATCAAAATCTAACTCACCAGGATGGCCAGGTAAGCAAAATCAGTGGAAGGGATATGCCATTAACTCATCAAAGATCGAATCAGCATGAGTAGCTCCCAATTAAAAACTACTGGTCAAACTGTCAAACTTACCTTAGACGCCATCTGGTTTATTAGTTTAATATGACCAACCTAGTAATTTTGGATTCGATCGCATAGCCTTAAATCAAGTCCATTTGGTCCTTGTTAAAGGCATGGACTTGACCAACTACAACTATTATAATCGAGTCTATAGAGTCCTTGACCTAATCTAAATTAATATTTAATTAGATTTGATCAATTACTCTAAATTAGTCCATCTTTTAACTAATCTTAGGTCTAACCCAATTTATGGACCTAATTCAGCTAATCCAATAACCCATAAGTTTATGATTAATGACTTAGAGTCTTAATTCATAATTCTAGATACTAAATTATTATATTTAATTTTTAATTAAGTTTATGGGCTGAGGGATAGGGTTTGGTATTTTAAAAATATTTTTAATTTTGAAAGATTCTTTAGAACTTAGCATTGTTCACCAATTGAGTCGACTCATTTTAAAATTAAATCATCTCAATTCACAAACAACACTAGTTGTAGGATTTAATTTGAAACTATGTACACTACATAATCATGAAATCATGAATCAAACTTTTTCTAATAACGCATTCATGATCATAAATCAGATTAAAGCCTAATATAATTAAATCATAAAAATATTAGATCAAATCTAGTAATTTTATGATTAACGATATAGATCAGCAACATACCAGGACAACCTTTTCACTGTAGGGGGTAAATCCTACAGTAGGACAACCTATGGTCCGTGCGATCTGGATTTTAATTTTTTAGATCTAATTACTCTAATTATTAGATCAATATTTAGATCAAATCTAAATTATTAATCTAAATATGTAAGCATATCATGTTCAAAGAGCCTTGCTCTGATACCATTTGAAGAAAAATAGTGCAGGATTTGCTATGCTACTTTCAAAAAATATTTTAAAAATAACAATGATGCAGTAAAATATATTAATCTAATTAATTATCCATTGATCATATTAGATTATTTAATCCTATACATTAGGATCTAAACATAATATGCATGCATACTGATAGAATCGCGATGTTATTGTTAAGACACCGTATTTATCAGTTTAATCCGACTTCTTAAAATAATTAAAAATGAATAGATAGCAGTGAGTCGGATTGAATCCATAGGTAATGTAGTATTTTAGATTTAAAATCTTTGATTTTTGAAAAAAAATAATAATTTGAGTTTTGGAATCAAAAGTGAAGTCGAAAGATTAAAAATAAAAATTAAAAGATGCAGAAATTTAAACTTGGTACTAAGATCTACTAATTAGATCTTAGCATCTACTTGCAATAAAATAAAAGATAATAATTAAAGTATAAAAATTAAATTATAATAAAAAGTAAGAAATTAAAATATAAAAATAAAATTTTTATTAATTAAAATTTAGAATTTAAATATATAGAATTTAAAAAGAATAAAATAGCTTGATCTTTGATCTTGGATCGACATTGGCAGAAAGATGGTGTAGAAGCCCGGCTCTTCTTCTTGGCACCCATTGCTTCGAAGCAGCCATTAACCTATAGCTTGACTTCACCCTATACCAAAGCTTCATCTTGATTGAAGATGTTGATTTCTAGAGGCCTGGGGTCCTTTTTATCGAGCTAGGAGGGCTGGAGAGTTTGCTTCTGGGCAATGTAGGACTAAGGGACTTTTTGATCATCAAAATATAAAGAAATTCAAATAAAAATTAGATTAAAAGAAGTCCTAGATGAATTCTACTATTCTGGATGAAATCTAGCCATAAATAGGAATCCAATGATCCAAAAATCATCAAAATCGAATGAGTATCGACCTAGATTAGGTCGGATTAAATTCTGGCCGTCCGATCATGCATTGATGGAGGAAATCTGGCCATAAATCATATGTCGGGAGTTCTGATCACTGTCAGGAATGTTCTGGACCATTAGATCTTCATCACTTGGTTTTCTAGCCATCGAATTGCACCAGATCACTGATAGAATTTGAATTAAATCCGAAAATAACCACCGCCGTTCGATCTTGATCGCAATCATCCACAGCCATCCAATCGTGCAATTACTATCCCCATGGACCGCATGGACCGGCCATACCGCACACCATAGCCAATCAGTGCCTCTGTTGTCGAGTGGAAAGACCAGATTGCCCTGTGAGCCATGATAAATTTCTATGGATCCTTTAAGGGTCTAGGTCCGCCACGTGTCACGCTGTGATTCGTCGGTTTCTACTGAGCTGGCAGTTCATGTCTGGATCGTAGACCGACTGATGGCTTCAATGGCTGAGTCAACTTTGATGGCTTGACTTGGCTTGCAGAGCCAACTGAGCCATTTTTTTTTATTTAAATTTTATTTATTTTATTTCTTTAAAAATTCATATCTTTTTCATTTTAGCTTCATTATTTTCAAAATTTATTTTATTGTGATAAAAAAAATGAGCTCTTTCTTTTTTAATTTTTATTATTTTTTAATTAATTTTTTAATTAATAAAAATATGAATTTCTCAAAAATTATATATAAATTAATTAATAATTTTTAAAAATTAATATAAATTAATTAATAAATTAATACTTTTATTGGTGAATTTATGATGCTTATCACATACATCAACAGATCTAAAAATAATACTATGTAATAAACTATTTACTATATGTACGTGTTCAGAATACAATATCTTTTTATGGATAGTTGATCATCATAATTTGAGTCCATCGAATAATGCTCTTGCATCATGTCATAGCTGCACATATGTCCGACCTCTACAGTCGATCCACATGAAGCTCTTAGTCCCGATCAGCCCCACTGGAGTGTTAGCTCCTCGTCGAGGCCTTCGACGACTGATCATGATCGATCATATACTTTCTGATTTCTTAGATATTTTATAAAATTAGAACATAAATATTGAAGGATGATGAAGTTGTGTTTTAAATTTGGTGGTGATTCGATGCTCATAGCACTCGACCTCTCCACCCGAACTCAGATTCCCAAATCTAGGATTTCACTCGGCCCAAAAATCCTGACACACTAAAAATCCTATCACACCCTCTCTGTGCAGAGTTTCTCTATGAAATAAGATTTTATGAAAAGATAACTTTTAGATCTATAATTCTTATTTAGATCATATCTAAAAATAAGATATCCTTAGAGGTAAAAATCAAAAGAGAAAAGAGGCATAAAGGAAAAGAAAAGTGCTGTAGGATCCTATTTACCTTCACTCCAAGATTTGTTTTGCCTAGAACTAATGCCCAAACATTCTAAAATTTTTACCACATAATTCTTTCCCCTTATCCTACATGTACAAAAATTTTCATAATTTATTAACATGAATACCATGGGAAAACTACATGGAAAATGATAAGGGTCGAGTGGTTGAGAGGTTTTAACCACTCACTTAATTTCAAAAATCAAATGAGCCTCTTATCCTTATCCGACACCCCCTCCCTTATGTTTAACATGCAGAAGGACTCTCCTTCTACATGCATATTTTTATTTCTTAAAAAATATTTAACAAACAAAAGGGAGGGTGTGGGAAGCAGAGTGGAAAAGTCAAAAATGGTGGGCGCATGGGAGAATTTGAATTCAAACTTTATTTGACTTGGTCCTAATTGGTTTCAACCAAACCAATTAATTTAGATCCAATTGAACAGAGAGCGTCTCTGGAAAAATAGATAGATGAAGATAATAAGGCCAGATATTACATGTTGGGCTCGATGTCTGATGACTCCAGTGCCAACATGAAGATATCGAGACTGCTCGCCAAATGTTGGCTCACCTGCAGGAGATGTTTGGTGAACAGAGTCGCGCAGCCAAGTATCAAGTCACGAAACAACTTTTTAAGGCTAAGATGCGTGATGGGCAGTCAGTCAAGATCACTGTCTGATGATGATTAAGGACATGGAAGAGCTTGAGAAACTCAGTGTGAAGTTAGACTTGGATCTGCAGAACGATATTATTCTGCAATCCTTGACTGATGCATTTGGGCAATTCATCATGAATTACCACATGCATAAACTTCAAAATTTCTTGGCCGAATTAATGAATATGCTGGTCACCGCTGAGCTTTCTATGAAAGATTCTAAAGGCTCAGTTCTTGCTATGGAACGGACTTCTTCCAAAAGAAAGTCTTATGAAAAGAAAAAAAAGTTTGTGAAAAAGCAGAAGGTGGAAGGAGCAAAGAAGAAGAAGGCAGAGTTGAAGATGAAAGCCGCTGCCAAAGAAAAGTATTTTCATTGCAACAGCGATGGCCACTGGAAGCGGAACTGCCCTACTTACCTGGCCATCCTGAAGAACAAGAAGGAAGGTCCTTCTGGAGGTATGCTCGTTATTGAGTCGACATGCCATCTTTCTTGAAAAATAGTTTATTCAAGATAGCGGCATTGGAAAGCAGATTAAGCTTAATGAGAAAGTCTCACAAGTACAATGAGCTAAGGACCAATTGGAACCAAATCAGGTTAAGCCAATAAGAACACTATCTCCTCCACCTCGTAGATCGGAAAGAGTTTTCCATCCTTCTAAAAGATACTTAGGTATTATTTCAGAGAAAGTAGAGGAAATGTTCCTCGTAGGTAATGGTGCTCATGGTGATGATCCCAAAACCTACAATGAGGCGATATCAGATATCGACTCCAAGAAATGGCTAGAGGCAATGCAGTCAGAAATTGACTCAATGCACTCAAACCAAGTCTGGACCTTGGTAGATCCACCAGAAGGTATAGTACCTATTGGGTGTAAATGGATCTTCAAGAGAAAGATTGGTGCAGATGGAAATATGGAGACATTCAAGGCTAGACTAGTGGCAAAAGATTATAGTCAACGCGAAGGCATTGACTATCAGGATACCTTTTCCCCAGTGGCTATGCTAAAATCCATCCGCACATTACTTGCCGTTGCAGCCTATTTCGATTATGAAATATGACAAATGGACATGAAAATGGCATTCTTGAATGGATATCTTAAGGAAGATATCTATATGGAACAGCCGCTAGGTTTCACATCTAGTGATACTGATCACAAGGTTTGCAAGCTACAAAGGTCCATATATGGACTTAAGCAAGCATCTCGGAGCTGGAACACTCGTTTCAATGATGTGATCAAAATGTTTGATTTCATCAAAAATAAAGAGGAACCGTGTGTCTTCAAAAAGGTCAGTGGGAGCGCTATTATCTTTCTCGTATTGTACGTGGATGACATCCTCCTTATTGGGAATAATATTCCCATGATGACAACAGTCAAATTATGGTTGTCCAAGGAATTCTCCATGAAAGACCTAGGTGAAGCATCCTTTATTCTAGGAAATTAAGGTCTATAGGGATAGACCGAATAGGATGCTAGGACTTTCACAGAAGATGTACATAGAAGAAGTACTAAAGAGGTTTAGTATGGAAAACTCTAAGAGGGGATTAATACCCTTCAGACATGGTATTCATCTTTCCAAGAAGATGTGCCCTAGCACACCTGAGGAAATAGAATGCATGAGCAAGATCCCTTATGCTTCTGCAATAGGGAGCCTCATGTATGCCATGCTATGTACACGACCTGATATAGCCCATGCTGTGAGTGTCACAAGTAGATATCGATCAAATCTAGGTGAAGAACACTGGACTTCTGTGAAATGTATCCTTAAGTACTGAGAAGAACTAAGGATATGATGTTGGTCTTTGATAACGGAGAACTCTAAGTCCAGGGATACACAGACTCGGATTTTATGTCTGATATAGATGATCGAAAGTCGACATCTGGGAGTCTATTTGTGTGCAATGGTGGTGCTGTCAGCTGGAAGAGTTCCAAGCAAACCGTGATAGCAGATTCCACCATGGAAGCAGAATATATCGCTGCATCAGAGGCTGTGAAGGAAGCATTCTGGTACAAGAAGTTTGCTGCAGAAATTAAAGTAATGCCATCAGATGCCATTCCTCTATACTGCGATAATAATGGTGCCATAGCCCTTGCTAAGGAGCCAAGGTCTCACCAAAAATCCAAGCACATTGAGTGGCGATACCACCTCATCCGCAATTACCTTGAGAAGGGTTATGTCGAGGTCAAGAGAGTCAACTCCATAGATAATGTGGCAGACCCGCTTACAAAGCCGATTGGGCCAGCAGAAGATCGAAGCCCACCTTGAGAAGATGGGACTTAGATTTGTAGCCAATTGGCTTTAGGACAAGTGGGAGATTGTTAGATATATGTGCCCTAGAAGCCAGAATTGGCTGACACTTGTAATACACTTCTAGGGGCAAAATTATAATTTTGACTAATATCAATAAAATGGATTATTTTCTATCACATATGTGTATTTAGTGTCTGTGATACATCCTTTGAGTTAATGGTAATGATAATTCATATTTTCAAGAGTTGAAAATTTAAGACATGAATAATCATTATTAACTCATAAAATGCTTCCGACCATAGGATCATCATGAGGATGGTGATTGATTCGGAAGGTTGGTGTACAATCACTTCTCTTTAGTAGATGAGTCTTGAGTCTATGGTGTGGAGACACTGGAAGTGAGAGTACAGGTACTCGTTAGAGAATGAGGGCACCGAGCGTGACCATCTCGAGTAGTCATTAGGGAGTCTACCTTCTCGTCAATGACTGACTCGATGCTGTAGTAGTGTGTCTAGTTCTTTGACCTGAGATGCATCAGCAAGTTCACCTTGAGGGTGTTATAGTTTGACTACACCATTACTCGATCTCCTAGCCATTTGGAACCCTGAGGTGTATGTTGGCTATGGCATGTTCATTGTAGGAACTGGATAACATCAAGATGGAATCTATCTACCTCGGTGGTAGAGGAGTAGCCCTATGATGATCATGAGAATCAAGTCCAGAAGCCATGGCCATGGCAGAGTGAAATAATAGAAAGAGTTTCTATTTAGGTTTTCACATTGGACTTGAAATCGAATGATTACATCATATGACAGAGACTAGGGTTTGACGAGTTCACCTTAACCCTAATCTGATCGGGGCTCAAGATAGAAGAACTTAATCACACAGGTAGCTACACCAAGAGGTTCGCATTCAGCTCTGATGGGTTGCCACCATATACTGCTAGGTTTCACTGGTGGATTTTGGGAGCAATTAGAGTGATTTAGATGATCGATCATTCTAGCTGTTCGAATCAGAAGAGTTCTGATCCATCGAAAGGAGTTTCGATGATGTCGATGATAGAGATCATGACATATCCCATTACCATACAGAATTGAACCTAACTGGGATCACACAAATAAGGGTTTGAATCTGGTGATCATCAATTGAACTGATCTAGTTCAATTGATCTGAATGAGATTCAATTAAGTTCAAGAAAATCGTGCTAGCACTCGATTGAACCTAACATTCTTCTTTTACTATCATAAATAGTTATCCTGACTGAGCCAAAGAAGTTTGTGCTTGATCAGAGGTCTTCACTTTGTCTGACTGGAGCTTATCCAAGTCAGAAAAGATTGTCTTATTTTGTAAGACATTACCTACCATTTTTGATCACCTGTCATTTCTCATCTTTTGACTTTGGTCAAAAGTTGACCTTTGACTGATCAAATGTTGACCATTGACACTTTGACTTTTGTTCATGTGTCATGTACCTATTGGAGAGCTGGTGGAGGCCTGTCCCCCTACCAAAACCTGGCATGGAGGAGGGCACACGCCAAGGGCGCACGCCACCCTTGGCGTGTGCCCAAGTTGGAGGCGCCCAGGAGTTCCTATTGGACAGGGACTCCATCTCCTTTTTGGATTTCGATTAGAGTTCTCCTAAGAACCAACTTTGACTGGTCTTAGGCACCCTCTAAGGAGGAATCCAGGGGACTCTATTTCCACTAATCAAATTTAGATCTGATTTCATAAAGAGTTGTGATTGGTTGGGAAGAAGAGGAGTTGGATCACAGATAGTCTATAAATAAGACCCTGCACCCAACTCAAAAAAAAATTAGAGAATTGAAATCCCACACCCCAAGGCTGCCTCTCCCCTCTTCCTCCATGCCAAACCCACCTTCTCCCTCTCCTCTCCATGTCCAAAAGTATTTTGGACCTTGGTTGGTGCAATCCAGACGAGAGAAAGGCGACTGAACGCTAGAAGGCTGCACTGTTGCAAAGGATAACTGCTAATCTTTAAAAGGAGTTTTGAAGATCCTCTAGATCAGGTCTACATCTAATTTTTGGAGATGTGATAGAGAAGAAAAGGATCTCTAGATCCAGCCTGAGTGGATACCGGTAGAGGCCAGGCACTTGCGTGGCTAGATCTAGAACCTTCCGCTGCTCACAGGATCATCATCGGGTAATAGGATTACCCACTTCAAGATAAATTAAATTTGATTTAATTTATCTAATTTTATTTTAATTATTAAAATAATAAGAATCAGATCTAAAACATCCCAGATCTGATCCAAATCAAAGAGAAAAAATTTTGAAATATATCTTTTGATTTGATCAGATCTGAACGAACCTGATCCGAGAAATCAGGATTTTCCTTCATCTTGGTCATAGAGTCCCAGTCTAGTGGTACTCTTGACCATAGTATCCTAAATTATTAGAACTCATGATTAGAGAGTCCTAGATAAGTAAGACTCAAAGTCCCAGTCCAGTAGAACTCTTGGTCATAGAGTTTTAGTCCAATGGGACTCTTGACCATGGAGTCTCAGACCAATGGGACTCTTGATCAGAGAGTCCCAGACAAGTGGGACTCAGGGTCCCAGTCCATAGGACTCTTGGTCACAGAGTCCCAGTCCAGTGGGACACTTGACCATAGAGTCCCAGACCAATAGAACTCTTGATCAGCCATTAAATCAGGTAGAAACTCCTAATGTGTGTGACCCCGTAGGTTTGAACCTAAGTCGGTAGCATAGAAATCAATTTCTATACTAATCGAAGTGACCATCTAGCAATGGTACCTGACATTCGGATAGGTCAAATAATCATAATCGCAACATTCAGAACCTATGTGAATATAATTACCATATAATTCATCCCTATGACCTCTATGTAATAGATGACTCAGGGTTAGATTGTCAATCCTAAAAAATACATCCATGTTGTGTCTCAAAGCAATTAGTCCCATGACTCCTCAATAAGACTACCCTAGCCAAGGTTTTGCTAAATTGAAACATAATTGAACACAGCTCCTGAAATCAAGAGTGGTCAATACTACCTTGATACACGCACTGACTCCATAAGTACTTGACTGTGCCCAAAAATCTTACATTACTAAATTAAAATTTTAAATAGTTCGGCACCAAAACATAGTGAGTTTCTTGGAAGTCACCATGGTGATCTCAGGTCAGAGGAATATTTATACCCATATTCCATCGAAGCTAATCATAATAGGAGAAAAGCCTTGGAGTTGGTCACGTTTAATGCATATGTACCCATACATCTCACTTGTATGCCATATCAGTGTATCAACACTCCTTGGTTATGAGGACAACCAACCTATATGGCACACAATGACCTATACTTGATAAACGTTGTCGTCCTAAGATCATGAACTATTTAAGTACTAAATGACAAATCCTTCTTTGTCGAATCTAGATAGTCCTAAGGACTTCATCACAACATAGGAGTTCATTAAAAGATAAAAAAATTTATGATGAAAAATACCAAAATAACTTTTATTAATTTATAATTCATATACAATTAAAAATATATGGCCCAATCATCAATAGACTGATGATTGACTTTGGGACACATTTTCAACACCTGCATCATTAAGGAGGTCCGATAGAGTACCACATCAGTCGGATAGATACTACGATTTCTTGGTTCGAGATAGTGATCCCATCAAACTTGATGAGAACGATGAGGATCCGATCACCTATATGGATGCTATTCAAAGATCCAATTCTGAGAAATGGCTTGAGGCCATGAAACCCAAAATGGAGTCTGTAAAGGTCAATGATGTATGGATATTGGTTGACCCACTCGAAGGAATTAAACCCATTGGGTGTAAGTGGATCTTCAAAAGGAAAATAGGTGCAGGTGAAAAGGTGGAGATCTATAAAGCCCATCTGGTTGCCAAGGGGTATCATCAATATTATGGTATTGACTATGATGAGATGTTCTCTCCTATGGCAATGCTCAAATCCATTTAGATAATGCTTACGATAGCTATCCTTCTGGATTATGAGATCTGGTAGATGCATGTGAAGATAGCTTTCCTAAATGAAGAGCTGACCAAAGAGGTGTATATGATACAACCTAAGGTCTTCACATCCATAAATGAGTCCAAGGTGTGCAAGCTTCAAAGATCCATTTATGGATTGAAGCAGGCATCTTGGAGTTAGAACATACATTTTGATAAGGTGATCAAAACGTATGGCTTTGTTAAGAACAGAGAAGAGCCCTGCATTTACAAGTGGACAAATGGTCCAGCAGTGCTATTTCTTATCTTGTACATGGATGACATTCTCTTAATCAAAAATAACATTCCTGCACTGTAGGGAATAAAAGTTTGGTTGTCATCACAGTTCTTCATGAAGGCTTAGGAAAAGCATCCTACATCCTAGGGATAAAGATTTATAGGGATAGATCTAAAAGGTTGCTTGGGTTATCCTAGTTCACGTACATGGATACTGTGCTGAAGAGATTCAGCATGAAAAATTTCAAAAAGAGCTATCTTTCGATAGGCCATGAAATTTTTCTCTCTTAGAAAGATTGTCCGATAACTCCTGAAGCGAGAGAGCATATGAGTAGAGTTTCATATGCTTCGACAGTGGGATCTATCATGTATGCTATGATATGTATGACACAAGATGTGGTATACTCACTAGGAGTAGTGAGTAGATACCAGTTTGATCCTGAAGAAAACCATTGAAAACACTACTACAAAAAGAGTCTATGACAGCGCATACTATTGTAGCAATTTTCGAAACCACTATAATAGAGTTTACGACAGTGATTACAAAAAACCACTGCTATAGGACCGATCTATAGTAGTGGTTATAAAAAATCGCTGTTATTGGACCGACCTATAGCAGTGGTTACAAGAAGCTGCTACCATAGTTTGACCTATGGTAGCAGTTCTTTTTAACCAATGCCATAGGTCCGATCTATGGCAGTGATTCTTTGTAACTGCTGTCATAGATCCAATCTATAGCAGCGATTAGGACAACCACTGTCATAGGTTGGATCTATAGCAGCGGTTTCTTGTAATCACTGCTATACGTTGATCTGTGACCGCGGTTATTTATAATCGCTGTAATATATTTTTTTCTTATTTTTTTCTAAATATTATATAATTTTAAAATTTAATATTCATCTTCACCATTCATTATCTAAATAATTATCATTAGAGTATTGTCACAAAAGATCACCTCGATCTGATGGTCCTAGCTTCATCAATTAAAAAAATTTGATTTCGATGACCACGAATGATGATACAATGATCTGATAGATGGAGATCTTCAATAGGTCTGATAACCTGCAACGATGATCTTAGTTATGTTTGTAGCGTACTATCAAAGTTTTACTTCAATCAGATATCGTTATCTTGGTCAATTTAGTATAGATTAATTTTGGTCGTTAAATGATAAACGAGTAATCAAAGGACCAGACGGTGTCCGATTATAAGATAATTTTTTTTATAAATAATCTTAGCTACTACTTTAATCATTTGTTATGATGGTGATTATAAAATTTAACTCATAAGATTAAGAACGATCTAAAGCTATACATCGTCTGATAACCATTCTTGAACTCTATTGGTTGTTATATGCATGTGCTCGTGCTTTTGCAATATCTGCTTAACATAAATAGTTCATATGAAAATAATTTAAATTTTACTATCATCACCATATAAAATGATTAAAATTATAACAAAGATCATTTAACTAAAAAATTATCTTGTAATCGAATGTCGTTTAGCCCTTTGATCGCTTGTTTCTAATTTAACGATTGAAATCATTCCATACAAAATTGATATGATAACGATATCCAATTGAAGTAAAACTTTGATAGTATGCTAAAAATATCATCAAGATCATTATTGTAGATTTTTGGATCGATCGGAGGTCTCCATCTATCAATCATCGCATCGTCGTTCGTGATCATCGAAATTAAATTTTTTGATCGATGAAGCTAGGGCCATCGGATCGAGGTGATTTTTTGTGACGATACTCTGATGATAATTATTTAGATAATGAATGATGAAAATGGATATTAAATTTTAAAATTATATAATATTTATAAAAAAATAAAAAAAAATTATTTTCAACCTACGATAGTGGTTATTGAAAATCGCTGCTATAAATCTATGGCAGCGATTATGAAACCACTACCGTAGATCTATTGCAGCAGTTTTCAGCAACCACTATCATAGATCTATAGCAGTGTGTCGAAAACTGCTACCGTAGGTTAGGTTAAAAATCTCTAATTTTTCTTTCCTCCTATGCGCACGCTCTCTCTCTCTCTGCTCCTCTGCATCGTCGGTGAGACTCCATGCATCTCGCCACCACCCGCCCCCCGCATCCTCGGCCGCTGCCCAACTGCCCACCCTTTGCCCTCCCCAACCACCACTCCCCGCCCTCCCCATCTTCCTGTTGCCACTCGACTGCCCACCCTTCCTTCCATCCTCGACTGCCACCACCGCCCTCACCTCCCCATCCCTGGCTGCGACTGCCTACCCCCCACCCTTCTTATCCCCGACGCCGTCGCCACCCTCCCCATCCCCGGCCACCGCCCGACACCTACCCTTGCCCTCCCCGACCACCGCCCCTACCCTCCCCATCCCGGCCGTAGCTGTCCGTCCCCCACCCTCCCATCCCCGGCCGTCCATCCCCCACCTCCCATCCTCGGCCACCCGTCGCTTGCCCTCTCCATCCTTGACCACCACTACCCCTGCCCTCCCTATCCCCACCGCCCACCCCCTGCCTCCCTATCCCCAGCCGTACCTATGGGTCCCCTCTCCCTCTCTCTTTTCTCTTTTTCTTTCTCTCTTTTCTCTCTCTATCTCACTATCTTGCTCTTGTTTTGTAAGTTACCTCTAGCATCATCCTCGGTGACCCTCAGAGCTTTTGATGCAACCCCCTTTCTATAGTCATAGGTATATTTTTTATTTTAATTTCATAGTATTATTTATTAATCACTAAATTAGATCTATCAATGGATTGGGTTTGGGTTGAAACCTAGATATTCATATCCGAACTCAATTTTAATTACTAGCATTGGACCCAAATTTGAATATCCGATGGGTCCGTACTTGAAGTACCAAACTCAGACCCTAATGGATCCTAGGTATTCGGATCTGATTTTGGGACCCAAAACTAAGAAAGGGAGAGGAAGAGAGGGAGGGAGGGGGTCCAGCCTCACCGCCATCATCGACGAGGGAGATCGAGAGAGAGAGAGAGGGAGAGAGGGAGGGGGTCCGACCTCACTGGCATCACTGGGAGGGAGGGGGTTCATTGTAAAATTTATTGGATAATATTTTCTAGATGTTTATATCTTGTTGCTTTTGTTTATTGCATTGCAAAATGATAGACCCATCAATTGATTAGTGCTCATAATCTTCGACATCCGTATAATTATATATAATTGTATGGATGATAGAATTATGTATAATAATCAATTGATTATCTAATTTGGAGGGTTTGAAAATTATAGATAATTCTATAGGTAGTTGCAGTAATCAAATGGTATGCTAAAAATTTTGAATAAAATTTTGGACAGTATTTTTCTTTTGTTCTTCCTACATGAGAGAACTTAGGAAAAACACTGCCAAAATTTCATTCAATTTTTGTTGAATATCATTTGATTACTGTATTGAACCTATAAAATTAATGTAAATTCTGAATGAGATAGGACCTATCTTTATCTATTAGTTAGTGATAGGATGCATTTATTGCATATTTGTTTATAATGAATTAGTATATAATTTAAGTTTCATAAATTATTTAATTATAGTATCATCATTTTTAAAATTGATAAGAAGTGGATGAAGTTTAGTAGACTCTCGCCATAATATGAGGCAGGACTTCAAAAATTTCTTAATTTTGCTATAGAAAAATTTGGGGACCATGGACTGATCCAATATCCTCGTAAAAGTGTATGGGTGGACTGTGGCTCCCTCATCAAGATGTAAATGATCACCTCACTATTTATGGCTTTAAAGTCAGTTATGAAATTTGTTGGGACCAACATGATGAGGGCAGACTGCAAGGACATGATCAACATGATGAAAAAGTGGAACAAATAGTTTATGATATTTTTTCATTTGTTGGCCACAATGACGGGGCATAAGATGAGTATGAGGAATCAAGATGATCAGTATGAGCCAATTGAGCCAGCATTTGAGTCCATTCCATAGCCAGGTAGACTTTCCACTTCATACCGCCTCATTGATTTAAGCATTGAGGAAAGGGATAAGGCACACCGCTACATGCTCTTCAACTATGATGTCATTGAGCCGTACATAAGGTAAGTCACTCAGTCTTATTTATTTCATAATAAATAAAAAAAAATATCTTATTATACCTAAATTTATACTTTGTGTATGCAGCAAACACAAGGAGGTCATAAGAGTAAAATATGGTGCTCTAATTATGCGGAAGAAAGAGAAAATACATAATAAAGAATTTTTTGAATGATTCAAAGATCATGTAAGCGATTATATATTCTTATCTTGTACAACTTATTTGAACATGTTTACTAATTAGGTGTCATGTCCTTAGTTAGGTGTGGAGATTGCCACATAGTGATGTGAGCCCTGAAGTGCATGCTCTTTCAATGGATCCTAATCATACCGTGCGTGAGTATAGCTTGTCATTAACGGGTATATGTTTAATATTCACAGTAGGTTCATAAATATGGAACATAAAATAGTGGCGTAATGTTGAGTGCCACCACTGGGTGTTATGCTAGCTCGAGGGATTCACAGCCTCGTATGGAGGATTTGAACTATTATGGCATGGTGGAGAAGGTAGTCATCTTGGACTATTATTTTAAAGGAAGGATTGTGTTGATGAAGTATGGTTGGTTTGACAACTTGTCATAGTCTGGGATGAAGACTGATGAGTATGGTTTTACTCTCGTTAACATGCAATGCCATCTCCACACTGAAGAACCATATATACTTGCTTCCCAAGCTAGTTAAGTCTTCTACGTTAGTGATTCCTTGGAGCCTCAATGGGGTGTTATTGTGAAGATGGTGCCTAGGTATATTTTTGATGATACCGAAGTTGATAACGATGTTGGACCATACATGCAAAGTGCTCCTCTAGGACAAAACTTACCTAGTACTATCGAGGTCCCAGACACATTTGTCAGGAGCGATGGTGATGTCCATATTATAGATGCCACTAGACGATGACTTCAATATTCTGGTATAAATTATTAGAGTTTATTTATTGATGTGTTGTTAATATTACTATTCAACATGTTAAATTTATTTCCCAAAGGTTGCAACCACTGCCCCTCGAATGACTACGTGGAGCTCCACATCTGAGCCATGTCGGTAGGCCATGCCATACCATGCTGTGGGCCGTGCCATGTCGGTAGACCATGCCATATCTTGGACTGTGTCATGCCATGCCATGCCTTGGACCATGCCATGTCGGTAGGCCATGTCATGTCGTACCATGCCATGTCGTATCGGTTGGCCGTGTCTCGGGCCATGTCGTGCTGGTAGATACCATAAATATCATATATAGAACGTTATCATATATGCTAAAGATTAAAATATGCAACTTGGCAGATGGACCAGAAAAATCAACCAAGACTCAAATAAAACATAAAATCTAGACATGAGTCAAAATCATCCAAATTGAACACCAATCCTCAATTGATTTATTAATAATCAGTAAAACAAAAGTTAGATTCAATGTATATAAATATTCCATAAGTCTAACCTAAATGCTCTTAAAAGTCTATTTCTTGGCCTTAAAGTTTAAATTTAACCTAATATTGAATGAAAATGTAACCTTGCCATGCCGTGCCTTGGGCCGTGTCATGTCGGTAGGCTATACCGTGTTGTGTCATATCGGTAGTTCATGCCTTAGGCCATATCGTGCTAGTAGGCTGGGCCATGGGTCGTGTCGGCCGCTAAGAGAACCCCTATCTTATTGCTTTTGTTTATTGCATTGCACAGCGATAAACCCATCAATTGATTAGTGTACATAATCTCTGGCATCCGTATATTTATATGTAATTGTATGGATGGTACCTAGGCAATATCTTTGATTATTGTTCAACATGTTATATTGCTTAATGTTCATTAACGTTGTAGGTCACGGTGGCACCGAAATGCCATCTAGCTTTCATCCCTACCTCTCGATGGGTTATGCAGAGTTCAGCATCTGAGGAGCAGTCGGAGCATACTCTATCCACCTCTGCATCGACTGCTCAGAGACCTCCACCATCAGCATCTACTCTACCGGTGGCATCTACTCTACCAACATCTGAGCCTCCACCGTCACCCACATCTCTGACACATGCTACTCCACTGATGTCCGAGTGTACATTTTTATTATATTATTTATTTATTTTTTATATAGTATTATATATTTATATATTTGCATAACATATTTTCATTACAGGTGCATCATCTAGTAGGATATTTCGAAGTCCAACACGTATGGCGCATGTGTAGAACTGCCAGCATTAAGTGATGGTATAGTATGATATGGAGGGAAGGCCAGTAGGGGAGACCACGCAGGAGATGCATTCTTTTTTTGGAGTGCTTGTGAGGTGGTTAGACATTATTCCCGTAGAGCTCAGAGACAGGCGATTGATGAATGATACTGTCAGGGACCGGGTATGGGAGGAGATATGGATAAGTGCATCTTAATTATATTTATGCATTTTACATGTTTACACTATGTTTGATTAGAATAATTTTATAACTGATTTTTGATAACTTTATGCAGAGGAGGTACGACTCTCCTGACCATGAGAGGGCTTGAGATGCCTGACTAAAGAAGATCAAAGAGTTGTACTAGGGCTACAAGGTCAAGCTCCACAGAGGATGGCTCGAGCATCGATGAAACATTCCAAAGGAGCTTGTTCCATGGATACAGGACTGTTCTCTGAGTCAGTGGGAGAGGATGGTTACATGTTGGAGGAGTGAGGAGTTTGAAGTAAAATTACTAACTTTTAAATTTTTTAATATGCTTAAAGTTATATTTAAATATTTTTTAAATATTTATTATTTATTTGAATATTTATTAGGCTACCTTCCATCAAAATCGAGAGAATCGGACAGCCCAAGAGTATACGCATACTCTCGACCATGAGTCTATGGCCAGTCATCTGCATAGAGAGGTAATAAATTCTAAATCTTAATAGATAAATTAAATTGATATTTTTTCATATTTCTGATAAACTAATCTATTATTATAGCTGATGAGAAATGGAGTGATGCCCAACTATAGCGAGATTTTTCGATCCAATCGTATAGACAAGAAGGGTAGGCCGATGAATGCCATGATCGAAAGAATTTTTATAAGTATTAAATATATTAGTATATATGATTAGTATTATAGCATCTGTTATGATATTTTATTTGCACTTACAATTACAGGATCAGTTAGATGTGCTCGCGAGTGAGGGCCCGGATACCTCTAGACCCCATGACCATCTATCTCAGGTCTTGGGGCCTAAGCACTCTAGGAGGATTCGATGTAGGCTCGAACATACATTGACTAGCTATTGGTCTAAGGCGAGCATCTCTTCACAAGCTTTCGGTGTCGTCAATCGGGAGGAGCTTGAGGCAGCGTTGGCATGGGCAAATCATGCTGCGACACGGGTAGATCGGGCTAAGGAGCGTGCATCTCATATGAAGGACATCGTGAGACATATGGTGTCAATGCTTAGTGCGTGTTTTGGAGGTACCTTCATGAGCTTTGAGGATATGTTGGTATGCATTCCAGCTCTAGCTCCTCCAGCTCTGACCCCAGCTCTAGCTCCAGCACCGGCTTCACCTCCAGCTCGTGCTTCATCTCCCAAGGATGATGATGATGTCGATTTAGGAGACTTTTGATGTATTTTTTATTTTAAATATTGAAATAAATTTTATGTGGTAATAAAATTTTAGCATTTTAGAAATATTTTTATATTTCTAATATTTTTTTATGTTATATATCTTTACATTTGTTAGCTAAAATATATAAAAAATTAAAAAAATTATATTTTTTTAATTATTGAGAAGCTACGATAGTAGTTTTACAACCACTGCCGTAGACGTGCTAACCGCTGCCATAGGCAATGTGTCAACCATTGCATTAGACCTATAGCAGTGGTTACGTAACTGCTTTCATAGATAAGACTGTGGCAGTGGTTCCATAATCGCTACCATAGACTATCTATAATAGCGGTTTTATAACCGCTGCCATAAACAAGCCTATGGCAGTGATTTAAAAATTGCTGCAATAGAATCTATATAGCAGCAATTTCAATAACCACTACAACAACCACTACCATAGACCTATGACGATGGCTGTAGTGGCAGTGGTTAGCTAACTGCTGCCATAGCTTATAACAGTAAGTTTTTGGGCTATGATAGTGGTTACAAACCACTGCCATAGCCTAGTTCTATAGTAGTGAAAGTGGTTAAAGCTATCCTTAAGTATTTGAGAAATACTAAGGACCAATGATTGGCTTATGCGAGTCAGATCAGAAACTTATGGGGTTTATAGACTCTAGCTTTTAATCTGACTATGATGATAGCAGAAGCATGTTGGGATATATCTTTACTCTAAATGGTAGAGCCATCTGTTGGAAGTTTCAAGCAGCATACTATGTCAGACTCTGTTTGCGAAACAGAGTACATCGCAGCATCAGATGCCATGAAAGAAGTTATGTGGCTGAAGAAGTTTATCACCAAGCTCAAAGTAGCACCCTCTCTAGATGGTCTAGTTTTGCTCTACTATGACAATACTGGTGCCATAGCTCAGGTGAAGGAACCAAAGGCACACCAATGGACGAGCACATTCTACGCCACTTCCACCTATTTCAAAAGATCATGGATCGAGTTAACGTCGACCTTCAGAAGATCGATGGAAAGGAGAACCTGACTGACCACTTCATTAAAGCCCTAATGATAAAGGAGTTCGACAATCACAAGTTAAAGATGGGTATTAGATACTTTGCCAAGTAGCTATAGGACAAGTGGGAGTTGTTGAAAAATGTGTTCCAAAGTCAATCATAAGCTTATCGATGGTTGAGCTATTTTATAAATATAATTAATTTATTAATTAATAAAATATATTTTTTAACATTTTCATCATAAGTTTTCATCTTTTAATGAACTTCATTATTGTGATGAAGTCCTTAGGACCATTTAAGTTCAATAAAGAGAGAATTTATCGATTAGTCCTTAAAACTATTTACGACTAAATGATAGGCTGTTAATTAGGATGACAACATCCATCAAGCATAGGATGCTGTATGCCATATAGGTTGGTTGTTCTCTTAATCAAGGAGTGTAGAGATACTGATATGGCATATAGGTGAGATGTAGGGGTTTATTGTTACTAAATATGACTAACTTCAGAGCATTCTGCTATTGAGAATGTCTTTGATGGAATATAGGTATAAGTATTCCTTAGACCTGAGATCACCTTAGTAACTTACATGCAACTCACTGTGCTTTAGTACTGGACTAACTAAATTTCTAATTCAGTAACAAAAGACTTCTGGGCATAGTCAAGTACTTGTGAAGTCGGTGTGTGATCAAGATGGGGTTGACCACTCCAAGAGTTGGAGAACAATGTATCACTGTATTTCAATATAGCAAAATCTTGGTCAGAATAATCCATCAGATGGATTTTATATTTTGAAATACAATGTGGACAATCAGATCAGAGTAGATAGTTGAATTTTGAGGCATCCTACGAGCACTTTGGTCTAGGAGATGAATTATATGGAAACTATATGCACATGGATTCTAAGGATGTTTTTCTACACATTCGACCTATTCAGCCATCGGGTACCATTACTAGATGGTCACTTCGACTAGTATAGAAATATCTTTTTATGCTACCAACTTAGGTTCGAACCTATGAGGTCACATATATTAGAGTTCATGATCCAATCAGATGGTTGATCAATGATTAAGAATCTTCCTAAGGTTAAACAATCAATACGATTGATGTTTAACCTAGTGCAAGTATTGTAGGAGGATTGATTAGCAATTTGATTACTAGTTAGCTTAATTTGATTAAGACAAAGGGATGAGATTAAGTCTAATTGAATATGATTTAATTATATTTGGTTTGAACTTGATTGGATTAAGTTCAATTGGTTTATTGGATAAGCCAAGTGCAAGGAAGAACTAGTCCTTGTTCAACTAGGACTTGGGTCAACCTAATTTTCTAATTTGATTAAAAAATTAAATTAATATTAAATCTAATTAAATATAATTTAATTAAGTTTTTAATTAGTTTAGAATCTAATTTAATTGATTGAATTAATTTTGGTTTGACTTGGTTTGAG
Source organism: Cocos nucifera (assembly GCA_006176705.1). Taxonomy (NCBI): domain Eukaryota; kingdom Viridiplantae; phylum Streptophyta; class Magnoliopsida; order Arecales; family Arecaceae; genus Cocos; species Cocos nucifera. The sequence continues at coordinate 32,719 of QRFJ01004827.1, forward strand.
AAACCATGTTTGACCAAGTCAAACATGAAATCCTAGTAAGACTTGGATCCATTCATCTTGGGCCACCTATATCCCATGTCCCCATGCCTAATTTTTAGGATTTTTTTATGAAAAATCCTTTCTCTCAAGCCTTCACGCATGACTAACTCCCTTACTTTCTTCTTACATGAAAAGTGGTTAATGGACCAAGTCAAATTTGGAGAGTTGTTTTGAAATCAAACTCTATTTGATAGAGTTTGTTGCAATCAAAATTCCTCCTCCCTTTTGCTGCCTATACTCTTTGTTTTTATCTAGAATATTCATAGGAATTAGAGAAGTTTTGTGTGACAAATATATGTGGTCCAAACCAAAAAGAAAGGAGGGGGCCCCTAAGTGTTGGGCGCCCCAACTAGTTGCCTATTTTGGTCTTTCCTAGTCTAAGAGTTTGACCCAACAAGGACTCCTCTATATCTCTCTATATAGGATGAATTTTGAGCTAATTTTTGGACATGTTCTAGACCATTAAGATACCTTTGGGGTGTATGAAAATTAAAGGAAAAGAGTATTGGGGCATGGAGATTTGATAGACACAAAACTAGGTGTCTAGGTGAGAGAATAAGAAGAAGAAGAGGATTTTTTTCTAGGGTTATCTTGTTCATCTCTCTTCCTCCTTCTTTTTAAGATTATTTAAGAGTATATCAGATGATTAATCTCTCCTTTTTCCTCTCATCTTTAAAAGAGTCCAAATTCAGAAGAAGAAAGCATCAGATCAATCATCAAAGAAGGATTAGTATAGTACTAGCATACTATGCTGATTTCCTATATCAGGACTTTTGATTATGATTCATGGGCTCTTGCGGATGACTCCTAAAGATCGAATGCATGTGCGGCATGCAACATTATCCTCAAGTTTGGATCAGCAAGTTAGAATGTCTAACTTGCATAGGTAATAAAGATCTGATCTCCTATTACTTATATGATTCTGATCTAGTATAGATCTGTGTTGATATGATCAATACTTGTTCTTTCCTTTTATTTTAAATTTTTGATTTAATATCATACGATAATCATATAATAGAATCTTAGATTTAGAATATTCTCTAATTTTATAAATAAATATTAATTTATTTAAGTTTTTTGCTGCTTAATTTTGAAAAAGTTTCAAGATATAGTCCTAAAATTCTAGATCTGGTTCTAACACCTTCGACATGAGATCACCATGGTGCCATACAAGCAACTCACTGTACTTTAGTATGAAACTATCTATATTTCTAATATAGGTTTGAAAGATTTTTGGATATAGTCAAGTATCTATAGAGTCAGTGTATGAGTCAAGATGGGATTGACCACTCCTGATTAACTTTAGAAAGAGAATGACTCACTGTATTTCAATTTAGCAAAACCTAGGCTTGGGTAATCCTCGTGAGGAGTCACGAGATTTGCAAAATTTTGAAACACAATAGAAATGACTTGTATTAGTGTTGATAGCTTACTCAAAGTCGTCTTGAGCATTATTAGTCATAGGGATGAATTGTACAGTAACCATAGGCCAGGGTTCTAAGAATATTGCTTTGCATATATTTGACCTATCCGGACATCGAGTACCATTACCAGATGGTCATTTCGATTGGTATGGAAATTGGTTCCTATACTACTAGCTTAGGTTTGAACAAATGGGATTACACACATTAGAAGTTGTAATCTGATCAAATAGTTAATCAATGATTGAGAATCGTTCTAAGGTCAAACTATCAATATGATTGATGTTTGACCTAATGCAAGTATTGTAGGAGGATCGATTAGCAATTGGATTGCTAATTGGCTTAATTTGATTAAGTAATCAAATTGAGATCAAGTCTAATTAAATTAGATTTAATTAAAATTAGTTTGGACTTAATTGGATTAAGTCCAACTGGTTTATTAGATCAGCCAATAGCAAGAAAGAATAAGTCCTTGTTGGACTAGTATTTAAATGCACCTAATTTTAAGTTATCTTGAGATTTAAATCAGATTTAAATATGGTTTAAACTTGACTTAATTGGATTCTTAGTTAGACTAGGATCATTCATAATTAGGCTTGCACTAATCCTATTTTAATTGGGTGCAAAATTATTTTGACCTAATCAAATAGGAGGAGTCCCGGTTGGACTTGGGACTATCTCACTTACCTTGCGCCAAAATAGAAAAAGAACCCATGCAATTTTTTCTATTATTGGCATGAGATTTCTCATGCTAATGAGAGGCCTTCCACACCCCACATTCTGATTTTTTGGTATATTATTTGACTTGGTCAAATATAGGAATTGGTTTTGATTTTAACTCTATTTGATAGAGTCCTATGAAATCAAAACTCCTCCCTCCTCTTTTGGAATTAACTCTCACACCCACCTTTGTTTTTGTCACCCCTTTATTTATCCTTTGTGTGTAATTTCCTAGTCCTCATGTAGGAAAAATAGGAGGAAGGGCATCCAAGAGTTGGACACCCCCTAATTTCCATGTTTGAGTAGGTCTTTTGACCTAGTCTTCTCCTATTTTTGTGGAACCTCCTATATGATAGGGGATGGCATCAAAAATACTATGATTTCCATGCAAAAAGCAGTGAAAGAAGTAGAGAGGGTGTTGGGATATTGAGGTGCCATATTTCTTGGAGAAAAAGTCTTCATCTGGACATTAAATGTTGATATCTTAAAGGGACAAAGGTAAGAGAAGATTATCTTCTCTTTATTTTTCTTTTAAGTATTTTCCTCTTATTTCTTTTATGTATTTTTATGTGATAAAAATTTGAAAGAGAGAGAAGAATAGGATGTGGGGATGAGTGCTTCAAGTTGTTGGGGCATGATGTCCTTTTTAGACATGATCTAATCATGTCCTGATAAGAGAAGAAGAAGAGAAGAAAGATCTTCTCTTAGGGTTTCTTTGAGAACCCTTCTTCTCTATTTATTTATAAAAAAATTTTATGAGAAAAATTAGAAAATGTTAGATCTAGAAATATGAAAAAATCTTAGAGGAAAAGGTCTCCTCTTATCCTAATATAGAGATATTTTCAGGACATTAATCATTAATGTCCTGAAAGAGAAGATCTGACTTCTCTTAGGGTGTTTTTCCTCATGTTTTTATTTCTATTTTTTTGGAAGATCCAAGGATTGGATTTCTCCTTATTTCTCCTCTTGTTCTTCATCTCTTGGAGTGTACAAGAGATTCAGAGAATAATTTTTAGATTAACCATTAGGAGGGATCCACGAGAAGATAGCACTTCGAGTGGTTCTTCATTCGATGAACCTCCAATTTATGTTGCAGCCTCATGTGGACTTTCTGTAGAGGTCGGATGCATGTGCAGCTCCAAATATAATAACAAAATCAACCATAGAGTTCTCGACCCATGTGAAGGTAAGAGATTTGATCTCTTCTCTCACCTAGATGTGATCTAGGGTTTAGATCTAGAACTATTCTAGATCTAGGATATTGATTTGATCAATACCAACATATTTATTTTTAGATTTAAGAATAATTATAATATGTTATAGATCCTAGATGTAGGATTTAGTAATTAGATTATATACTATTGTAGATTAAATAGTTTAATCTACATCATTCACTGCATTTTATTTCAAAAAAGTTTTGAAATTCAAACATGAAACCCTGCATATTTTCCATCAATTCTTTCATCTTCTAATGAACTCCTATGTTGTGATGAAGTTCTTAAGACTATTTAGAATCGGTAAAGGAGGATTTATCATTTAATCCTTAATCTTATTCATGATCAAATGATATGTTGTTACTAAGGATGACAACGTTTATCGAGTATAGATCATTGCGTACTATATGGATTGATTATCCTCTTAACCAAGAAGTATGAACATACTAGTATGGCATGCAGGTGAGATGTAGGGGTACATCTACACCGAACATGACTAATTTTGGAGCTTTTCTGCTGTCAAGATTTGCTCTAATGGAATATGGGTATAAATATCCCTCTAACCTAAGATCACTATCGTGACTTCTAAGCAACTTAATGTGCATTGGTGTCGGACAATCTAAATTTTTAATTCAATGATGAAAGGTTTTTAGGCATAGTTAAGTACTTGAGAAGTCAGTGCATGTTTTAGGATAGGATCGACCACTCCTGGTTTCAGAAGCTGTGTTCAATTGTGTTTCAATTTAGCAAAATTCTAGCCAAGGTAGTCCTAGTGAGGAGTCATAGGACTGATTGCATTGAGACATGATTTGGATGTATTTTTTAGAGTTGGTAGTTTAACTCTAAGTTATCCTATACATAGAGATCAAAGGGATGAATTTATGGTAACCATATTCACGTAGGTTCTGAATGTTATGATTACGACTATTCGATCTATTCGAATATCGGGTACCATTGCTAGATGATCACTTCGATTGGTATAGAAATTAGTTTCTATGCTACCGACTTAGATTCAAACCTATGGGATCACATATATTAGAGATTCCTACATGATCTGATGGCTAGTGAGGAGTCCAACTAGACTGGGACTCTATGGTCAAGAGTCCCACTAGATTGGGACTCTTCGACCAAGAGTCCTACTACATTAAAACTCTAAGTTCTACTTGTCTGAGACTCTATGATTTAGAGTTCCACTCATCTGGGACTCTGTGATCATGAGTTTCACTCGTTTGGGACACTGGGGTCAAAAGTCCCACTGGTTTGGGACTCTTTGATCAAGAGTTTCATATCGATGGAACTCTATTACTCGAATATTCACTAAATTTGGATCATATATTTATGAGAGATTTAATTAATAATTTGATTACTAATTAACTCAATTTAATTGAGTAATATTTTTTAGATCAGGTCTAATTGAATTGGATTCAGTTGGGTTTGATCCGATTCGGTTATGAGATGACCTAATCGTCGAGGAGGTTTATTCCCCGATTTGATTAGGGGTTAGGCTTAATAAATTTCTAATTTGATTAAGATTTAATTACACCTAATTAATACTAAATGATTTGGGTTTAATCTAGTCTAATTGGGCTTAGCTAAATTTGTTTAGACTTGGTCTAGTTGGATAAAATTGGTTTGAGACTAGTTTGACTGGTCTTCTACGCCACCTCACCTTTATCTATGCCCATTTGAATTTCTACAAGAATATAATTCTCATGAAAATTCTCCACGCATAAGAGAAGGCATGCACCAGGTTTCTCCACCCCCCAATGGATAAGAATTAGGTTGTTTTAGTTTAAATTCAAATGAAGTTTGGATTTGAACTACCAACAACCCATCCTAATTCCTCCATGCATTATGAACGTAGTATAGCACAATTTAAATTGTGTTTCTCAATGCTCCATGCACACATTCCTAGAGAGAGAAGCCTAGACATGTGATCCTCCCTTCTACATGAAAAATTCAAAAAAAATCTTAGAGAAAAATTAAAACAGAGAGGTCTAGGCACAGGATTTGGAGAGTGTTGCCCTAAGGTTCTGACCTAGGATTCAGGAAGGAATTTCGTGAGCTACGAGTGCTGCAAGCCCACAAAATTTTTAGGAGAGCCTCCTCTACCTCTTCTCTACCTCTGTTGTTGATCTAGAGTATCCAAAGAGCCCATGGAGGGAGAACAAAGCTGTTCGATCAAGATCAGCCATCAAAAGCTTCTAGCATCGAGCTAGCACTCGAGAGGAGCTGACCGGGACAAGGGCCTCGTGTGGATGATCCATGGAGGCCAAACAAGTTGTGTGGCTACATCATGATGAGAGGACCTTTCCGGTGGCATGCAAATTATGGTGGTCAGCTACCCACATAGGTATCGAGTTTTGAACACGTAGAGTAGTAAAATAGTTTTACTACTAGTACTTAGTTTTTCAAATTTTAATTGCATATACATATCACATTTGATCAATAGTGTAGGGTTTATTGATATGATCAGTATCTCTAAAAATTAATCAGTTTAATTTTTATTTTTTCTGCATGATAATTTTTTGAAAAGATTTCAAAAGTAAAGCTAAAAATCCTGCATGGTATACCTTCACCCTGCACATTTCCTTCAGCTACGTGGCTGTGGAAGTTCATCAGTAAGCTAGTAGTGGCACCCTCCTTGGATCGTCTGATTCTGCTTTACTATGATAGCACTAAAACCATAGCTTAAGCAAAGGAGCCAAGGGCACATTAGCACACTAAGCACATTCTGCATCGCTACCACCTTATACGAGAGATGGTGGAGCAAGGTGACGTTGAGCTTCAGAACATAGATGGAAAGGAGAACATGGCCAACCAATTTACTAAAACCCTTAGAATCAAAGAGTTTGACAATCATAAATGAAAGATGGGTATTCAATACTATTCTAAATGGCTTTAGTCTAAGTGGAAGTTGTTGAAAATTATATCCTAAAGCTAATCGTCTAGGCTATAGATGGTTGAGCTTATTATAATTATACTTGAGTTATTAATGAATAAATTATTATTCTAACTTTCTATCACTTTTGTGTATCTTACTTTTATGAACTCTTTTGTGATGAAGTCCTTAGACTATTTAAAATCAATAAAAAAGGATTTATCATTTAGTTCTTAAACCTGTTCATGACCAAATAATATGTTGGTACCTAGGATGATAACATTTATCGATTGTAGGTCGTTATGTGCCACATGGATTGATTGTCCTTTTAACCAAGGAGCATAGAGATACCGGTATGGCATGCAGGTGAAATGTTGGAGTATATTTTACTAAACATGACCTAACTATAGAGCTCTCTGCTGTCAAGTGTTGCTCATAAAGGATATGGGTATAAGTATCCTTTAGACCTAAAATCATCATGGTGACTTGCAAACAACTCACTATATTTTGGTGTCAGACTACCTAAATTTATAATTTAGTGATAAAAGATTTTTGGGTATAGTCAAATACTTGTTTAGTCAGTGTATGAGTCAAGATGGGATTGACTCCTCCAAGTATTGGAGAAAATGCATCGTCGTATTTTAATTTAGCAAAACCTCAGTCGGGATTGTCCATATGATGGATATTGAAATTTGAAATATAATATGGATGATTTTTAGGATTGACAATTAAACTCTAGGGCATCCTTTAAGCATTGAGATCAAGGGGATGAATTATACAGTAACCATATACCATAGGTTCATGGATATTGCATTGTGACTATTTGACCTATCCAGATGTCGGGTATCATTACTAGATGGTCAGATCGATTGGTACAAAAAATTTATTTCTATGCTACCGACTTAGTGTTCAAACCTAAGAGGTTACACGCAATAGAAGTTCCGACCTAATCTGATGGTTGATCTAGAGTCCTAATGGTTTGGGACTTTGTGATCAAGAGTCCTACTAGATTGGGACTCTATAATCGAAAGTCCCATTGGACTAAAACTCTACCTTCTCAAGTCCCACTAGATTAGGATTCTGATATTATTAGAGGATTAATTAGCAATTAAATTATTGATTAGCTTAATTTTGACTACGTAATGAGGTTTGAATCAAATCTGATTGAATTTAGATATGATTGGATTTGACCCGATTAGGTTATGAGATGACCTAATTACTAAAGAAGATTGAACCCTTATTTGATCAGGACCTAAACTTAATTAATTTTTAATTTGATTAGAATTTAATTGAGATAGATTAAGCATAATTTGATTTGGTTTATTCTAGTCTAATTGAATTTGGCCAAATAAGTTTGGATGAAACCTGATTGGATAAGTCAAACATTTCAAATTGGATTTGAATTCCTCTCCCTTGCGTCTTGACCTTTGACCACACCTTCCTTCATGACATTTTTTAAATGTGTGTGAGTTTTTCCATGCAAAAATCTGAAGTTCGTGCCCCCTTTTCTTCCCTTTGATTTGGTCTAAATGTTGGATTAGTTTGGGGTCTATCTTGAATTTTGAATTCAAAATAATTGGTTGGAGGTTGGAACTACTCCAACCTCTTAAACTTATCATATTCCCATGCCCCATATGGGTTTTGTCACCCATTTTATATTATGATTAGCATGTGGGCATGCAGAAGGAGAGTCCTTCTATGTATTATACACCTAGTATTGGTGTTGGATGAGGATAGGGTTGTGCTTGAATTTTGAATTTAAGTAGGAGGTTGAAACAACTTCAACCTCCCATACTTATCCAATCTCCATGCTTTCCACCCTTTTGGTCACCCATTTTAAATATGATTTAAGAGTGGGCATGCACATGAGGAAGAGTCCTTCTGAGGGAAAAAACACTAAAGTATGGGGTGTTGGTTTCTGGGCAAGAGAAAAGTTTGAGAGAGAGAAAATAATCTCTTGCGCCACTTATTTCTTTGTTATCCCATGGCAATTTTAAAATAGTTTTAAATATGTGCATGTGTGCTATCTAAGAAAAAGTTTCTCAGTCAAACAGAGAGTGGTGTGAGTTCTCTTGGGTGTGTGATCAAATAGTCAGTAAAATCCTAAGAGTGGGGACTCTAGGGTTTCAGGGTGTGGGTAGCCTTAGGGTTTTGACCTAGGGATCGAAAAGTGAGATTGAGTGCCGTAAGAGCCTGATCTCCATAAAAATTTTCACACCTATTCCTCATCCTCCTAGTGTGTCTTCTGGCTATTTGGAGTGTTTGGGTGATAAAGAGAAGGAGATCGATTGAGATCGACCAAGATCGGCCATCGAAGATTCTAGGAAGAAACTAGCACTCCGGTGGAGCTATTTAGGACTAGGGGCTTCATGTGGACCATCTGTAGAGGCTGGATAATCCATGTGGCTGCATCACGATGCGAAAAGTTTCTCTCAAATTTTTAGATTATAGAGGTCATTTACCTGCACTCAGATATCGTATTCTAAACATGAGTAGTAAATATGAGTTACTGATCCATGAATTTATTTTTCTTATACATATATAACATGTCTCGGTCCTAGTGTAGGATTTTATGATTAGATCATAGCATGTATAGATTAATTAGATTAATCTATAGTTTTTTGCTCTATTTTATTTGAAAAAAATTCAAAATACATGCTTAAAACCCTACATATTTTTCTTCAGATGATACCTGTGGCATGGTGGTGTTAGATGTGTGCTCTAGAAGCTAAATTGGCTAAACACTTATAATACACTTCTAAAAAAATTTTTATAATTTTGATTATAAATTAATAAAAGAATTATTTTCTATCATAATGTGTATTTAAAGTGTTTATGACACATCATTTGAGTTAATAGTAATGATAATTCATATTTTCAAGAGTTAAAAATTTAAGACATGAATTTTTATAATTAACTCATAAATTACTCCTGACTGTAGGATCATCACAAGAATGGTGATCAATCCAAAAAGTTGGCATACGATCACTTTTTTAGAATAGATGAGTCTTGACTCTATAGTGTGGAGATACCAGAGAAAGAGTACAGGTACTCATTAGAGAATGAGGGCATTGAACGTGACCACCTTGAGTAGTCATAAGGAAGTCTACCTTCTCATCGATGACTGGCTCGATGCTGTAGTGGTGTATCTAATTCTTTGATCTAAGGTGCATCGACAATTCACCTTGAGGGTGCTATAGTTTGACAATACCATAACTCGATCTCCTAGCCATTCAGAATTCTGAGGTATATGTTGGCTATAGCATGTTCATTGTAGGAATTGGATTGCACCAATATGAGATCTATCTATCTCGATAGATGAGGAGTAGCCCTATGATAATCATGAGATTGAGTTCATAAGCCCATGGCCATAGTAGTGTGAAGATGATAGAAAGAGTTTTTATTAAGTTTTCACATTGGAGTCGAATCAAATGATCAATTCATATGACAGATGTTGGGTTTGACAAGTTCACCTTAACCCTAATCTTGTCGGGGCTCAAGATAGAAGAACTCAATCACACAGGTAGCTACACCGAGAGGTTTACTTTTAATTCTGATGGATTGCCACCATATACTGTTAGGTGTTATTGATGAATTTTGAGAGCAATTAGAATGATCTTGATGATCGATCATGCTAATTGTATGAATCAGAAAAGTTCTGATCCATTAAAAGATGTTTCGATGATGTCAATAATGGAGATCATGATATGTCTCATTATCATACAAAACTGAATCTAACTGGATCATACAAATAAGAGTTTGGATCTAGATATGATCAATTAGGCTAATCCAGTATGATTGATTTGGATTAGATTCAATCAGGTTCAAGAAAATCATGCTAGCACACGATTGAGCCTGACATTCTCCTTCTGTAGTTTTTTTTGATCTATCATGAATGAGTCAAATTTGATTTGACTCATCTCTGGATTGTGAATAGGTTTATTTTTATCTAGCTGGAATTTGTCTAGGTCAGATTAATTCTAGAAATAAATTCATTCTAAAATGCAGTTGGACTAGGGTCTATAGTTGACCCAATTTAGAGAATTGAGGGTCATAAGATCTGAGCCTCCTAGAGAATTCTCTAGGAACTCTTTTCCTCTTATTTTTGGGCTTGTGATTGGTCTCGAGTCATGCTATGATTGAGTTAAATTTGATGATTTTTGGAGGTGCCTAGATTGGGTTAAAGTAGAATTTGATTTGGATTAAATTCTAGAAGGAAGAGTCCTTGGCGCCTTAGACTCTTCCTTATCCCTTCATGCTACCACTTTTGGAAGTGTTTTGGGCAACAAAAACACTGATGAGATCAGTGTTTGGCATGGGCTATCAGCTATAGAGTCCGAAGCAATCAAGCAATTTGATTGCTTGATGAAATGAGACTCTAAGGTGGCATAGGAGTCTATTTAAAGACCCTGTACCCTAGGGTTGTTAATTTTTGATCCCAATGCCCAATTGCTGCCTACAAAAACCTCCTCCACACCCCATCTAGAGATCCTCCCTCTCTTCTCCATATCCACACCAGGTTTGGTGAGGTTTGAGCCATCAAGAGTTGAGAAAAGCTGAAGACAAATCAAGACAGGGCGATTTAGATCAAGAGACAGGGTGTTACCTTCAAAATTCATTTGAAGGCTTCACAAATCAAATCCAGATCTAATTTTTGGAGCTCAGATTCAAAAGAAGAGTGCATCTAGATCCTATCCAAGTGGACTCCAGTAGAGGTCAGGCGATTGTGTGGCTACAATCAGAACCCTAAGTGACAACAAATCATTAGCAGGGTAAAAGCAGTTTACCCAACCAAGGTATAAAAATTAAATCTAATTTAATTTTAATTTTAATTTTTAGTTTTAAAATCAGATCTATAAAATTAGATTTGAGATGTCTCAGATTTAATTAAAATTTTTAAATTTTCTTTTAAAATATCCCTTCAAATCCAATCATATCTGAACGATCCTATGGCGGAAAATAGGATTTTTTTTTTAACTGGTATCAGAGCTGCATTTGCAGTTCTTCAGATTAGGTTTGGATCTAATTTTTATCTTTATTTTGATTTAATATTAGTTATTGTAGATGTCACATTAGATGTGATCAGATCTAAAATCATAAGATTAATTAAAATTGATTATATATGCTGATGTATGAGATGCATGACTAAACTAGGTTATAGAATAGTTCTATGTATAGTTTAGAATAATTATCTTTTGATATGAACATTAGAATTATTGTTAAATTAATATTTTTAGATGTTATAAGAGTTATAATTAGATTTGAAAAATAGCAGATTAAAATTTAATTTAATATATAAGATATATCTTATGCATGTCTAGACTAGCTTTATGAAATTATTCTATCTATAGTCTAGAATAGAATTTTATATGATGTATTTAATTAAAATTTTACTTTTTTGATGTTATATCAGATATATCAGATCTAAGAGCATGCATATGTAGATTAAATTTTGATACATGAGATGTATGCAAAGCATGTATAGGTTAGATCATTAATTATATATGCGATATATGATTTAGATCTAACTAGTTTTGTAGTAGTAGAAATTAAATTTTTGATTAAGACATTCTCCTTGGCCGTCCGGTCATAAGAGTAAAGTAGGATTTAAAGGCCTTCCTCTCTCATTCGATGGGATGCTTTTATGGCATGTTGGGATGCTACACGTTCATCCTTAATAAGAATTCAGAACTTACTTTTTTGCAAAATCCTAGATCCTAAAATTCTAGAATTTTGATATATGTTTTGTTCATGAACCCAAACTTAATTAAGAATTAAGATTATGAAATCAATTAGGTCTAAAATTATGAATTTTCAGATCTAAGACATCTTCATAAAATTGGGTTCAATCTTGAGTAGCTCAATTAGGCCTAGCGGTTGATCAAATTGAATCAAGAGTTAGTTAGATGGGATGAACAGTGCTTAAAATTGATCAGCCTAATAGGATTAAGTCTGGATCAAGGTCGATTCACAGTAACATGTGGTTGATCAAGTCAAGACCTAATTTGGCTCCATGATTTGAGCCTAGATTGTAGGCTAATCTGATTGATTTTGATTTAATAATTTGGTATCTAAGATAAGTCTGACAGATACGATCGATTAATTTTAATTGGGAGCTACTCGATCTGAATGTGTTCTTGTCGAGTTAATGGCATATCCCTTCCACCAGTCTCACTTACCTGGCCATTTGTGTTGATCTAGTTTTGATTAGAGATGGCTAACAATTTGAGCTAACCCATGCTACTATATTAGTCATAATTATTATGACTAAAGTCAAGTCAAGTTTAAAGAGACCTAAATCAAATCTTCCTAAGAAAATATTAAGTCATAGGTCTTCCACCATTGTAGAAGTGCGGGCCCTTTCCAGGGTTGATTGTTCTCGATAGGTTATAGTAGTTCAGTTGCATCAGAAAGATGCAACCATGCCTATTAGGCATTAGATGCTACGGATTAGAGGATGGGTTGGACTCAATATTCTAGATATGGTAAGGGATCCAATCAAAAATCTAATTCATGCAAATGATGGGTCTAACTTAACAAAGGAGTGAAGCAATATTCCGGGCATGATGAGCTTCATGAATTAGAGACCAGATTTGGGTGCACCATGATTAAAGAATTATTGGATAAGAGTTGTCTGCTCATTGGTTAACCCATCATTAATAACTGTTAAGTGAGGTGGTGAGCCAGTCGATGGGACCGCATCACCCACTAGAAATTAATTAATCACAAAGATTTTTGCATCTTTGCCATGGGAGTGTAGGAATTCAAAAAAATAGTGGAAGCCTAATTTATTTAAAAATAAAATTTCTAAATAAATTGATTAAGTCTAATTATAAAATTTAACTAGAAACTTTGACTCTCTACAAGAAAATATTTGCGTCCAACTCAATAGTTCGTATCCTGGACACCCATAAATTGACTGGACCAAATTACAAGGATTGGCTCTAGAACTACTAAATTATTTTAGATTTCAAAAAGCTGACTCATGTATTGGACCAGGATCCCCCACCTTACCAACCTGTCCATCTGCTGAATAGAGAGCATCTCTAGAAAAGTGGATGGACGAAGATAATAAAGCAAGATACTACATGTTGAGCTCGATATCTGATGAGCTTCAGTGCCAACATGAGGACATCAAGATAACTCGCCAAATGTTGGCTCACCTACAAGAGTTATTTGGTGAGGAGAGTCGTGCAGCCAAATATCAAGTTACAAGGAAACTTTTAAGGCTCAAATGCATAATGAACGGTCAGTCCAAGATCATTATTTGATGATGATCAAGGACTTAGAAGAGCTTGAGAAGCTCGGTGTCAAGCTAGACAGGAACTTGCAAATTGATGTGTTCTTGCAATCCTTGACAAATGCATATGCACAGTTCATCATGAACCTCCATATGCATAAGCTACAACATACTTTAGCTTAAATGATGAATATGCTAGTTACTACTGAGCTTTCTTTGAAAGCTTCAAAGGGCTCAGTGCTTGCTGTGGAGCGGACTTCTTTCAAAAGAAAGTCTTTTAAAAAAAAGAAGAAGTCTATAAAGAAGCAGAAGATAGATGGAGGGAAGAAGAAGAAGGGAGAGTCAAAGAAAAAGGCTATGGATAAAGAAAAATATTTCCATTGCAACACCGATGGCCATTGAAAGTGGAACTATCCTTTATACCGGGCTAGCTTGAAGAATAAGAAGGAGGCAGGTCATTCTGTAGGTATGGTCATTGGATTCTTGACTCTAGTTTGAGTGCTCATTTGTGCACTTCTATGCAAGGTCTTGAGGAGAGTAGGAGGCTGAGGGATGGTGAGATGATCCTACGCATTGGAAATGGAACAAGAGTTGTTGCTGTGGCCATGGAAAGCTATCCTCTTTAACTACCATCAGGATTAGATTTAGTACTTAGAGATTATTTTTATATGCCTGTAGCAAGCAAGAATTTGATTTTTATTTCATGTTTAGCATAGGAAGGCTATATAATTAGTTTTCTTAAGGACCATTATAATATTCTTTTTGAAAGAAATAAAATTGCAAGTGGCTTTCTTATAAATGGTCTCTATCAGTTATATATTGATGCTTCTATTTTCAATATTGAGCAAAACATGAATGCCATAGGATCAAAATGACCTAGGGATAGTCTAAATGATAGGTATCTTTGGCACCTTAGACTAGGTCACATAGCTGAAGATAGGATTAACAAATTAGAGAAATCCAAGCTATTGAGTTTGTTGACTTTTGAGTCATATCCGATTTATGAATCATGCCTTCATGGCAAAATGATCAAGCTTTCTTTTGTAGGACATGAGAAAAGGGCCACAGACCTACATGCCCTAGTATACACATGTGTGTGGCCCATTTGATGTGCCAGTCAGAGGAAATTATATCTACTTCATCACCTATACTAATGATTTATCTTGATATGGATATGTGTATTTGATGCAACATAAGTCTGAAGTCTTTGAAAAATTTAAGAAATTTAGACTCAAAGTAGAAAAATAAATAAGAAAATCCATTAAGATTCTTCGATCAAATCGAGGAGGTGAATACCTTAGTCAAAAATTCTTTGACTATCTCAAAGAAAATGGCATAGTCTTATAATGGACTCGACCTGAAATATCTCAACTCACTGAAATTTTAGAATGAAGAAATCGGATCCTATTAGATATGTTCTGATCCATGATGAGCTTTATGGACCTCCCTGATTTTCTTTTGGGATATAGTCTAATGACCGCAATATATTTATTGAATAGAATTCTCTCTAAAGCCATTTCTACCACACCATATAAGATATGGCATGGTAAGAAATCAAGTCTGAGTCATCTTAGAGTTTGGGGTTGTCTAGCCCATGTTACGAAATAATAGCGGACAAGTTAGAGTCTAGGTCCTTTAAAGCTCGATTCATAGGATATCCTAAAGAGTCATTAGGATATTATTTCTATTTTCCAGAAGATCATAATATGATTATGAGTTGATATGCCATTTTTCTTAAAAAATAGTTTATTCAAGATGGTGGCATAGAAAGACAGATAATTAAGGCTCGAGGAGAAGGTCTCCAATGAGCAACGAGCTAAGAAACCTGAGGAACCCAATCAGTTAGAACCAACCCAAATGCTACCTTCTCCACATGGAAAATCAACTATAATTTTTCATCCTCCTGAAAGGTACTTAGGTACAATTTTAGAGAATGTTGAGAAAATATTTCTCATGAAAAATAAGGTTCATGATGATGATCCCAAGACCTATGATGAGGCGATATCAGATATCGACTCCGAGAAATGATTAGAGGCAATGAAGTCAGAAATTGACTCAATGTGCTCGAATCAAGTCTGGATCTTGGTAGATCCACCTAAAGGTATAGTATTTATTGGATATAAATGGATCTTCAAGAGAAAGATAGGTGCCGATGGAAATGTAGAGACATTCAAAGCTTGGCTCATAGCAAAAGGGTATAGTCAGCATGAGAGCATTGACTATTAGGACACCTTCTCGCCAATAGCCATGCTTAAATCCATCCATACACTGCTTGCTGTTGTAGCCTATTTTGATTATGAAATATGGTAGATGGATGTGAAAATGATATTTTTAAATGGATATCTTGAGGAAGATATCTATATAAAATAGTCGCTAGGTTTCACATCCAGTGATAGTGATCACAAGTTATGCAAGTTGCAAAAGTCCAAATATGAACTTAAGCAAGCATCTCGAAGCTAGAATGCTCATTTTAATAATGTGATCAAATCATTTGGTTTTATCAAAAATGAGAAGCCATATGTATTCAAAAAGATCAGTGGGACCGCTATTGTCTTCCTTGTACTATACGTGGATGACATTCACCTAATTGGAAATGATATTCTCATATTAACCACAGTCAAAATGTGGTTATCAAAGAATTTCTCTATGAAAGACCTAGGAGAAGCATCCTTTATCCTAGAAATAAAGGTCTATAGAGAGAGACCAAATAGGATGCTAGGACTTTCATAGAAGATGTACATAAAGGAGCTTCTAAAGAGGTTTAGCATGAAAAACTCCAAAAGGAGTTCAGTACCCTTTAGACATGGCATTCATCTCTCCAAGAAGATGTGCCCTAGCACACTTGAGGAGATTGAATGCATGAGTAAGATTCCTTATGCTTCGGCAATAGGGAGCCTCATGTATGCCATGCTATATATATGACCTGATATTGCCCATGCTGTGAGTGTCACGAGCAGGTATCAGTCGAATCCAGATGAAGGGCACTGAATTTCTGTGAAATGTATCCTTAAGTACTTGAGAAGGACTAAGGATATGTTTCTAGTCTTTGGTAATGGAGAACTCCAGGTCTAGGGATATACAGACTTGAATTTTATGTCCGACATAGAAGATCGAAAGTCGACATCTAGAAGTCTATTTATATGCAATGGTGGTGCTGTTAGCTGAAAGAGTTCCAAGCAGATGGTGATCATAGACTCCATAATGGAAGCAGAATATATTGTTGCATCAGAAGCTATGAAGAAGGCATTCTAGTATAAGAAGTTTACTGCAGAGCTTGAAGTGATGCCATCGGATGCCGTCCCTCTGTACTACGATAACAATGATGCCATAGCCTATGCTAAGGAGCCAAGATCTCACCAAAAATCCAAGCACATCAAGTGGTGATTCCACCTAATCCATGATTATCTCGAAAAGGGATACGTCGAGGTCAAGAGAGTTGACAACACAAACATTGTAGCTGATCCACTGATGAAGCCATTGGAATAATAGAGATCCAAGCCCACCTTGAGAAGATGGAACTTAGATTTATAGCTAATTGGCTTTAGGTCAAGTGGGAGTTTGTTAGATGTGTGCCTAAAAGTCATATTGGCTAAACACTTATAATACATTTCTAAGAATAATTTTAGAATTTTAACTATAAATTAATAAAAATATTATTTTCTATCATAGTGTGTATTTAAAGTGTCTGTGATACATCCTCTGAGTTAATAGTAATGATAATTCATATTTTTAAGAGTTAAAAATTTAAGACATGAATTTTTATAATTAACTCATAAATTACTCCTGATCGTAAGATCATCACAAGGATGGTGATCAATTCGGAAGGTTGGTGTATGATCACTTTCTTAGAGTAGATGAGTCTTGAGTCTATGATGTGGAGACACCAAAGTGAGAGTATAGGTACTCGTTAGAGAATGAGGGCACTGAGCATGACCACCTCGAGCAGTCATAAGGGAGTCTACCTTCTCATCGATGATTGGCTCGATGCTGCAGTGGTGTGTCTGGTTCTTTGATCTGAGGTGCATCGATAGTTCACCTTAAGGATGTTATAGTTTGATTACACCATAACTCGATCTCCTAGCCATTTGAAATCTTAAGGTGTATGTTGGCTACAATATGTTCATTGTAGGAATTGGATTGCACCAAAAGAAAATCTATCTACCTTGATAGATGAGGAGTAGCCCTATGATGATCATGAGATTGAGTCCATAAGCCCATGGCCATGGTAGTGTGAAGATGATAGAAAGAGTTTCTATTAGGTTTTCACATCAAACTCGAATCGAATGATCAATTCTTATGATAGATGTTGGGTTTGACGAGTTCACCTTAATCCTAATCCTATCGGAACTCAAGATAGAAGAACTCAATCACATAGGTAGCTACACCGAGAGATTTGCTTTCAATTCTAATGGATTGCCACCATATACTACTAGATGTCACTGGTAGATTTTGAGAGTAATTAGAATGATCTTGATAATCGATCATTCTAATTGTATGAATCAAAAAAAATTTGGTCCATCGAAAGATGTTTTGATGATATCGATGATGAAGATTGTGACATGTCTTGCTACCATACGAAATAAAACCTAACTAGGTCACACAAATAAAAATTTAGATCTGGATGTGATCAATTGGGCTAATTCAGTTTGATTGATTTGGATTAGATCCAATTAGGTTCAAGAAAATCGTGCTAGCAGATGATTGAGCCTGACATTCTTCTTCTATAGTTTTTCTTATCTATCACAAATGAGTCAAATTTGATTTGACTCATCCCTGAATTATGAATGGGTTTATTTTTATCTAGTTGGAACTTGTCCAGGTTAGATTAATTCTAGAAATAAATCCATTTTGAAATGCAATTGGGCTAGGGTTAATAGTTGATCCAATTGAGAGAATTAAGGATCATAGGATCTGAGCCTCCTAGAGAATTCTCTGGGAATTCTTTTCCTCTGATTTTTGGACATATGATTGGACTCGAGTCATGCTATGAGTGAGCCAAATTTGGTGATTTTTGGAGGTGCCTAGATTGGGTTAAAGTAGAATTTGATTTGGATCAAATTCTAGAAGGAAGAGTCCTTGGCAGCTTAGACTCTTCCTCATCCCTTCATGCCACCACTTTTGGAAGTGTTTTGGGCAACAAAAACACTAATGAGATCAATGTTTGGCATGGGCTATCAGCTATAGAGTCCTAAGCAATCAAGCAATTTGATTGCTTGATGAAATGGGACTCTGAGGTGGTGTAGGAGTCTTTTTAAAGAACCTGCACCCTAGGGCTGTTAATTTTTTATCCCAATGCCCAATTGCTGCCACCAAAAACCTCCTCCACACCCCATCTAGAGCTCCTCCCTCTCTTCTCCATGTCCACACCAAGTTTGGTGAGGTTTCAGTGTTAGGATTTGATGCCTTGAATTCGACCCACAGTAAAAAAGAATCAATTTTCAACACAGCAATCAGGTTGGCTCTAATATACGATCGAGCTGGCTCAGATTGAAATTGAGCTAGCTTAAACCATAGCTAAGCTGGCTCTCTCAGGTAGACAAGCAGCAGGAATCCAGATGAGACCTAGTCGAGCCAGCTCGACCCCTGACCGAGCTAGCTCGATGGAGGCAAATAGAGCATGATGGGGTTTCTTCTATTTGGACTCAGATTGTGATTAATCCAAGGAGTCTATGGGAGTTGCACATGGGCCACAGGATCCACTGGCCATGAAGGATTGCGGTCATGATCTAAAGGTCAAAAAATATTCTAAGACTCCATCAAGAATATGTTCAACTCATATTAGGAGAACGAGCCCTGTTAGGACTCTTGTGAACTATTGAAAAGAGGATTCTCATCCTATTTAAAGGATTGAGATACTATGGAGCAAAAAAAATGGTGCATGTGGCATGAGAGGCACATAGAGAGGCTTAGGCAATCATCGAGAGGAGCTTGGCAGAGCATCGAGTATATGTAGCCTGCAAGAGAGAGAAGTAACAGATGCATAGCATCTAACGAGGAGGTGAGGAGGCTATGAGGGTAGAGCATCTTATAGCTTCTGTGGGTCTTCTTGAGATTCTGAGAGAGCTTTTGTGAGGATAGCTTCTAGTTGAAAGAGATTTATGTATGGTAAGTTGAGAGTGGATGTTCTCCTCTTGTACCTATTTTTTTCTTTTATAGTGAAGCTTTGCATGCCCCATGGAGGCGAGCCTTTAGGCTGATCCACGTACTTAATTATTTTTTTATTTTATTTCATCCTTCTTTCTATCGCATTAATTTGGTACTAGATCCTTAACCAGTGGTATTAGAGTAGCTGATATCCCAATAGTTTGGTATCAGAGTGAGTTGATACCATAATAATTGATATTAGAGCTAGATAGTACCAAAGTATAGATTGTAGCAGTAGATAGAGATTGAAGAATATGGAGAAGATAAGCACAATCAAGGTGGAGATCAACAAGTTTGATGGAAAGGGCAATTTCTTCTTATGGCAAGTAAGGATAAAAGATGTCCTCATTCAACATGGATTGATTGATGCTCTTTTGTATGACGAGACGTCAGCCACCATAGAGGTGAAGAATTGGAAGTAGATTAAGATGCAGATGATGAGCACGATCCACTTGTACCTAGTGGATGATGTGGTGATCCATATACTTAGCGAGACTTCTCCGATGGTGCTATGGTCGAAGCTCGAGGAGTTGTACATGGCGAATTTGCTCACCAACATGCTATTCTTTTGGAGATAGTTCTATCAGCTGTGGATGGATGAAGGCTAGAGTGTGCGGGAGCATCTATCCAACTTTCAGAAGATCCTCACTGACCTCCTCAACATTGGTGAAAAAATTGAGAAGAAGACCAGGGCATTGGTCTTGCTAGCATTGCTCTTTCCTTCATATGAGTTCTTGATGATTGCTCTTCTGGTAAGAAAGAGCACTATCAAGATAGATGAGGTCACTACAGCAATACTCCAGAATGAGGTTCTTAGGAGGAAGAATTCAGCTTCGAGCTTAGATAGTGGCAGCTCAGCTTTGGTGGTTTTTGAAGGAGTAAGATGCAGTAGACGGAGCAATAGAGGATCATAAGGAGGACGATCCAGGTCCAAGATGAGGGATCCTAGCAAAATCAAATGCTACAGGTGTGATGAGTTGGAGCATCGAATCAAGAATTATCAATAACTCAATGATCGGACGAGGGCTACTGCAGTGATGGCCAGTAGCGAGTCAAAGGATGATGTCCTGTAGATATCTAATAAGCTATCTAGTTTTTCTCAATAGTGGATTTTAGATTCTACATGCACATATCTTGTTTATTGCAGAAAGAAGTAGTTTGACTCCCTGAAGAATAGTGATGGCATTGTTTATCTACGAGATGGATCGAGCTGTGCGATTAGAGGCATCGGGATGGTTAGTAGGAAGACACATGATGGTGTAGTAAAGAGATTGGGGGAGGTCCGATACATACCCGATTTCAAGTAGAATCTTATCTCACTGAGCAGACTAGATTTAAACAACTATAGATGGATAGTTAGTGATGGAATCCTGAAGGTCATGCATGGCGATAGAGTGATATTGGAGAAAAAGAAGAAGACAAGAGGATATTACTATCTAGCAGGAAGCTCAGAGCAAGGTGGAGCTTCAGGAGCCAGTAGGAGCCCAGTGCAAGGTGGAGCTCTAGGTGGAGATGGATCGAGCATGAGATGGAAGACTCGAGAGGATGAGAGACGATGTCGTAGAGTGAAGTTTCTATTATCATAAGAGAATTCTTAGAGCAGGTCTTTGGTCAAAGTGGACACAGCCCATGATAGAGGTGGGATCAAGCGGTCTGACTCGACTCTCATGTTGGCCCATCCATGATCAACAGGCATGCCCTAGGGCATGGGGGCGAGATGGATCACAAGCTTTCAAAGTTAGGTGGAGGTCGAATGTCGAGTCAAGATGGAGATTGTTAGGATTTGATGTCTCGAATTTGATCCACAGTAAGAAAAAAATCAATTTTTAGAATAGCAATTAGGCTGGCTATGATATGCGGTCGAGCTAGCTCGAATTAAGATCGAGCCAGCTCGAACCACAGTCGAGCCTACTCTCTTAGGTAGACAGACAGTAGGAGTCCGAACGAGATGCAGTCGACCCAGCTCGATCCCTAACCGAGTCGGCTCGACGGAGGCAAATAGAACACAATGGGATTTTTTTTGTTTGGACTTAGATTGTGATTAATCCAACGAGTCTACAGGAGTTGCACATGGACCATAGGATCCAGTGGCCATGGAGGGTTGCGGTCATCATCTAAAGGTCAGAAAATATTCCAAGACTCCATCAAGGACATGTTCAACTCATATTAAGAGAACAAGCCTTGTTAGGACTTCTGTGAACTACTTAAAAGAGGATTCTCATTCTATTTAAAGGGCTGAGGTGCTGTGGAGCAAAAGAGGTGGTGCGTGTGGCATGAAAGATACATAGAGAGGCTCAGACAGCCATCGAGAGGAGCTTGGTAGAGCACCAAGTATGTGTAGCCTGCGAGAGAGAGAAGTAACAAGTGCATAGCATCCAATGAGGAGGCTATGAGGGTAGAGCATCTTATAGCTTTTGTGGGTTTTCTTGAAATTCTAAGAGAGCTTTTATGAGGGTAGCTTCTAGTTGAGAGAGATTTATATACAGTGAATTGAGAGTTGGTGTTCTCCTCTTGTACCTATTTTTTTCTTTCATAGTAAAGCTTTGCATGCGCTATGAAGGTGAGCCTTTAGGCTGATCCATGTACTTGATTATTTTCTTATTTTATTTTTTTCTTTTTTCTGCGATAATAATTTTGTACTAGATCCTTAACAAATGGTATCAGAGTAGCCGATATCCTAATAGTTTGGTATCAGGATGAGTTGATACCATAATAATTGGTATGAGAGCCAGATAGTACCAGAGCGTAGATTGTAGCAGTGGATAGAGATTGAAGAATATAGAAAAGACAAGCACAATCAAGGTAGAGCTCAATAGGTTCGATGGGAAGGGGAATTTCTTCTTATGGTAAGTAAGGGTAAAGGATGTTCTCACATGGATTGATCGACTCTCTCTTGTATGATGAGATGCCAGCCACCATAGAGATGAAGGATTGAAAATGGATCTAGATGTAGGTGGTGAGCATGATCTGCTTGTACCTAGCGAATGATGTGGTGATCCATGTACTTGGTGAGACTTTTTTGATGGTGCTATAGTCGAAGCTCGAGGAGTTGTACATGACAAAGTCGCTCACCAATACGCTATTTCTTTGGAGGTAGTTCTGCTAGCTATGGATGGATGAAGGCTAGAGCATGCGGGAGCATCTATCCAACTTTCAGAAGATCCTCACTGACCTTTTCAACATTGGTGAAAAAGTTAAGAAGAAGACCAGGGAATTGGTCTTGGTAGCATCGCTTCTTCCTTTGTATGAGTCCTTGTGACTGCTCTTCTAGTGGAAAAGAGCACTATCAAGATGGATGAGGTCACTACAGTGATACTCCAGAATAAGATTCTCAGGTGGAAGAATCTAGCTTCGAGCTTAAATGGCAATAGCTCAACTTTGGCCGTTTCTAGAGGAGCAGGAGGTAGTAAATAGAGCAATAGAGGATCGCAAGGAGGACGATCCAGGTCCAAGATGGGAGATCCTAGCAAGATCAGATGCTACAAGCATGACGAGTTGGGGCATCGAGTCAAGAATTATCCATAACTTAAGGATCAAATGAGGGCTACTACAGCGACGCTAGTAGTGAGTCAGATGATGATGTTCTGAAGATATCTAATAAGATATCTAGTTCTTTCTGGTAGTGGATTTTAGATTCTATATGTACATATCATGTTTGTTATAGAAAGGAGCAGTTTGACTCCCTAGAGAGGAGTGATGGCACTGTTTATCTGTTGGATGAAACGAGCAGTGCAATTAGAGGCACTGAGACGGTCAGTTGAAAGACACATGATGGTATAGTGAAGGGATTGGGGAAGGTCCGATACATACCTGATTTTAGGTAGAAACTTATCTCACTGAGCAGACTGGATTTGAATGGCTATAGGTGGGTAGCTGATGATGGAATCGTGAAGGTCATGCATGGCGATAGGATGATATTGGAGGGAAAGAAGAAGATAAGAGGATATTACTATTTGACAGGAAGCCCAGTGCGAGGTGGAGCTTTAGGAGTCAATGGGTGTCCAGTGCAAGGTGGAGCTCTAGGTGGAGATGGATCAGACATGAGATGGGAGACTCGGGAGGATGAGAGGCAATGTCGCAGAGTGAAGTTCCTATTGCCACAGGAGAATTCTCTGAGCAGATCTTTGGTCAAAGTGGACACAATCTATGATAGAGGTAGGATCAAGTGGCCTAGCTCGACTCCCAATTTGCCCATCCATGATCAGCAGGCATGCCCCAAGGCATGGGGGCGTGATGGATCATAAGCTCTCAAAGTCAGGTGGAGATCGAATGTCAAGTTGAGGTGGAGATTGTTAGGATTTAATGCCTCGAATTTGATCCACAGCAAAAAGAGAATCAATTTTCATCACAACAATCGGGCTGGCTCTAATAGGCGATCGAGCCAGCTCGAACCATAACTAAGTCAATTCTCTTAGGCAGACAAACAGTAGGAGTTCGGACAAGATGCAGTCGAGCTAGCTCGACCCCTGATCGAGCTGGCTCGATGGAGGCGAACAAAATACGATGGGATTTTTTCTATTTGGACTCGAATTGTGATTAATCCAAGGAGTCTAAGGGAGTTGCGTGTGGACCACAGGATCTAGCAGCCATGGAGGGTTGCGGTCATGATCTGAAGGTTGAAAAATATTTCAAAACTTCATCAAGGATATGTTCGACTTATATTAGGAGAACGAGCCCTATTAGGACTCTTGTGAACTATTGAGAAGAGGATTCTCATCCTATTTAAATGGCTGAGATGCAGTAGAGCAAAAAAGGTGGTGCATGTGGCGTGAGAGGCATGTAGAGAGACTTAGGTAGCCACTGAGTGGAGCTTGATAGAGCATCAAGTACGTGCAGCCTGCTAGAGAGAGAAGCAACAGGCGCATAGCATCTGACAAGAAGGCTATGAGGGTAGAGCATCTTGTAGCTTCTTTGGATCTCCTTGAGATTCTAAGAGAGCTTTTATGAGGGTAGCTTCTAGTTAAGAGAGATTTATGTACAGTGAGTTAAGTGTGGGTGCTCTTCTCTTGTACCTATTTTTCTTTTTCATAGTGAAGCTTTACAACCATGAAGGCGAGCCTTTAGATTGATCCACGTACTTGATTATTTTTTATTTTATTTTTTTCTTCTTTCTACTATAATAATTTAGTACTAGATCCTTAACAAGCGATATCAGAGTAGCTGATATCCCAATAGTTTTATATCAAAGCAAGTTGATACTACAACATTCAGCCATCAAGAGTTGAGAAAAGCTGATGACAAAATCAAGATAGGGTGATCTAGATCAAGAGACAGGGTGCTGCCTTCAAAATTTGTTTGAAGGCTTAACAAATCAGATCTAGATCTGATTTTTGGAGATTAGATCCAGAAAGAGAGCATGTCTAGAACCTACCCGAGTGAACTCCAGTGGAGGCCAGACGATTGCATGGCTACATTCAGTACCCTAGGTGATGAAAGATCATCGACAAGGTAAAAGTAGTTTACCCAACCAAGGTATGAAAATTAAATCTAATTTAATTTTAATTTTTAGTTTTAATATCAGATCTATAGGATTAGATTCAAGATATCTTAGATTTGATTAGGATTTTTAAAAATTTTTTTGAAATATCCCTTCAGATCCAATTAGATCTGAACGATCCTATGGCGGAAAATAGGATTTTTCCTTCAGGTGGCAGAGCGCTAAGCAACAAGCAGCAGACCAGAGGGCATCGATCGAGAGTAGAAGTAGTGGCTTCGGGTAGACATTCAAGTAGTGGACATCGATTGCTTTAGGGGGTCTCCTAGAGAGAGATCTTTTGTGAGGAATTGCTTCTTGTTGAGAGAGAAAGATTGGTGTACGAGGGTTGAGGGTGTGATCTTCTCTTATAATTTTTTTCTTTTCTCATAGTGAAGCTTGCATGCCCTATGGAGGTAGGCCTTGAGTTAGTCCATGTATTTGATTGTGTTTCTTATTTTATTTTTTCTTTCTTTCTATGGTATCAACATCATCATCAGCATTCCGATCCTGAACTTTAAAATTGATCATGGACTTGGAAGATCCATATTCTGTATAAGGAATCTTTCTAAGAGGTAATACCATATCAAGTGATACCATAATGATAATCTGTATCAAGATAGCTCAGTCACAACATTTCCTTGTTGAAATAATATGGCCAAGTATGAAGCTCTAACAATGACCAAGAAATATTACTCGATATGGGGTCACAATAGTTAAAGCTGAGGGAGACTCTCAAGTCATGATTAAGCAACTCCTAGGGCACACAAATGCAGTAGTAAAGTATTGATGTGATATACATGAAGGCTACACAGCTGATGGAGGGCATTGCTAAGCTGATTTTAAAGTTCATTCCTCAAGCTAAGAATCAAGAGGCCAATGAATTAGAACAGATGCTGTTGAGAGTAAAGATTACTGAAGATGGCTATATTAAATCCATTACGATCGAAAAGAGACTTCTATCACTTGTGTTTAAGAGATAGGCCGATATGCAATATGAAGAGTGTGCCTTGGATATCAACCAAAATGATTACAGATACCCTATAGTCTAGTATCTAACAAATCCTTCAATAAAGATCAAAAGGAAGCCAAAGCAAAAGGCCATCAATTATGTTCTAATGGGTAGCAAGCTATCCAAGAGGCAGCTAAATGGACTCTTGCCAAGGTGTCTCCATGAGAAAGAATTCATATCAGTAATGGGTGAAGTCCATGAAGGTATTTGCTTACTAGATTTGAGTATTACTGATTGAAGATGTTGGAAGATTGCATGAGATACATTAAGGGATGTCAAGCTTATTAGAGACATGAACCATTACAATGGGCCATGGTGGCAGAATTATATCCTATCATCAAACCATGGCTGTTCGAGGTTGTACCATGGACCTAATATACATCCATTGTCATCCATAGGACACAAGTTCATTATCATGGCTACGAATGATTTCACAAGGTGGGTGGAAGAAGGGCTATAAGGTTAGTAAATCAAAATAATGTAGTTAACTTCATCAAGCATCATATAATGCATACAGTCAGCCTACTAGAAACTATCATGGTCGATCAGAGGATTGTTATCATTGGCCAAGATGTCCTGGAATTTGTAGAAGACACTGGTTTCTATATTATCCATTCAACACACCATATTATATTTAATGCAATGGCTAGACTGAATGAACTAATAAAGTATTGGTGGCTAGCATTGACAAGCTTTTTGGAGAAAGGTCAAGAGTATGGCATGAAGCTACCTTTTGTTCCCTAACTTATAGTCACGATGAAGTGCTACCTATGGAGATGATTGTTAGATCACATAGGATAGCTCATCAATCCAAGTTGGCTGGTCAAGATCATACTCAAGCCATAATGGCCAAGCTAGAAGGGTTAGATGAGGCAAAGCTAGTAATGCCAGAGCATTTGCATGCCCAAAACTTGCTACGACTTATGATAAGAAGGTTCAATCGATCCTTTGGTGTTGGATGCTTGGTGTGGAAAATAATACTTCCTATCAGACTGCGAGATTTCAGGTTTAGGAAGTGGTCCCCAAATTAGCAAAGACCAAGTATTATTCACCAAATATAGCCTAGAGGAGTATATACACTAAAGAATATTGATGATGAGATTGATAGCAAATTTATTAATGAAAAATATTTAAAAAAATATTATGCTATACTTTGAGAAGCATATGAGAGCTACACTTTGAGAAGCATGTAAGAAAGCACAAAATTAAAATGGCCTTCCTATTTTATTACTTTTAGCTAATACAATTATACAAGCATGATTACAAAGATGAGTGGACTAATAGTCTCAAGATGCTCATTCTACTCTTTTGTCCAAAACAAATGCTTGAAGATGACCTTTCGGCATTGTTGATGTGCTAGATATGCAGGACAATATGATATTTTATCCATCACACTTCTTCATCAATTTTAGTAGAGGTAGAATGACTGCAATAGGCATAGAGCTTCTACACAGACCCAATCACTGAGGGTTGAGATGAGATGGATCCTCCTGAACCAATGTGAGGAAGGTGAAGGTGCAAAACTAAATAAAGGTCGATTGCAAAGATGTGAACTTATGGATTGCAAGCCCTAAACTAAAAAATAATCAAGTGGTGATGATATTTTGATTCAACAAAATATCAGATTGTGATGATATTTTGATTCAACAAACTAGTCAAAAGTTTATTGATCAATGTAGTTGCATTGCTACATAGTCTCGCTTGTCATGGTGATTACAAGGAGAATGAGGGGCGAAATGAGTATGATCTGGAGGAAGAAGAGAGATGAGCACTGAAGAAAGGAATGCAAGACCTATTTATATAGGAGGAGCATATTTTTCCTAGAAGTAAATACAAGATTCCCATTAATGCAAAAGAGTCTTTAAGAAGTGTACAGGCCAAATCCATTATGCAAGAGCATGAAGAAAATTCATGGTAGAAGCATATCAAGGGAATTGGAAAGGGTACAAACAAATTGCCGAGGGTACTAGACCTACTTTAGTAAATGGACAATAATTGGTTAACAAATTAGGACCACAACTACAAATTCTCTACTTTGCAACTACCAAGGAATGGTGATAATCATGTTACTCTCTTGATTATCAGCCAATGAGATGTGGAGGGTGTTATTTGAAGGGAAATCCTGATTTCCCGATCCAGGTTCGTCCAGATCTGATCAGATCAAGAGATATATTTCAAAAATTTTTCTCTTGATCTCAATCAGATCTTGATATGTTTTAGATCTGATTCTTATTATTTTAATAAATAAAATAAAATAAGATAAATTAAATCAAATTTAATTTACCTGATTTGGGTAATCCTATTACCCTGTAGATGATCCTGATTGCAGCGGAAGGTTCTGGATCTAGCCACGCAAGCGCCTGGCCTCTACCGGCATCCACTCGGGTTGGATCTGGAGATCCTCTTCTTCTCTATCACACACCTCCAAAAATCAGATCTGGATCTGATCTGGAGGATCTTCAAAACTCCTTTTGAAGATCAGCAGTCGTCCTTTGCAGCAGTGCAGCCTTCTTCTTTTGATCGCCTTTCTTTTGATCTGGAATCGCACCAACCTAAGTCCAAAACTCTTTTGGACGTGGAGAGGAGAAGGAGGAGAAGTTTAGGCATGGAGGAAGAGGGGAGAGGCAGCCTTGGGGCGTGGGAAATCTCTATTCTAATTGCATTCATGAATCTGAGTTGGGCGCAGGGTCTTATTTATAGACTAAGCGTGATCCAACTCCTCTTCCTCTCAACCAATCACAACCCTTTGTGAAATCAGATCTAAATCTGATTGGTTGGAATAGAGACCCCTGGATTCCTCCTTAGAGGGTGCCTAAGACCAGTCAAACTGGATTCTTAGTAGAACTCTGATTGGAATCCAAAAGGGAGGTGGAGTCCTTGTCCAACAAGGACTCCAAGGCGCCTCCAACTTGGGCGCACGCCTAGGGTGGCGTGCGCCCTCCTCCTTGCCAGGTTCTGGCAGGGGGACAGGCCCCCACCAGTTCTCCAATAGGTGCGTGACACGTGGACAAAAGTCAAAGTGTCTATGGTCAACATTTGACCAGTCAAAGGTCAACTTTTGACCAAAGTCAAAGGACCAAAAATGGCAGGTGACCAAAAATGGCAGGTCATGTCTTATAAAATAAGACAACCTTCTCTAACTTGGACAACCTCCAGTTAGACCATATGAAGGCCTCTGATTGAGCACAAACTCCTTTGGCTCAGTCAGGACAACTTATTTGTGATAGTAAAAGAAGAACGTTAGGTTCAATCGAGTGCTAGCACGATTTCCTTGAACCTAATTGAATCTCATTCAGATCAATTGAACTAGATCAGTTCAATTGATGATCACCAGATTCAAACCCTTGTTTGTGTGACCCAGTTAGGTTCAGTTCTGTATGGTAATGGGATATGTCATGATCTCTATCATAGACATCATCGAAACTCCTTTCGATGGATCAGAACTCTTCTGATTCGAACAGCTAGAATGATCGATCATCTAAATCATTCTAATTGCTCCCAAAATCCACCAGTGACACCTAGCAGTATATGGTGGCAACCCATCAGAGCTGAATGCGAACCTCTTGGTGCAGCTACCTGTGTGATTAAGTTCTTCTATCTTGAGCCCCGATCAGATTAGGGTTAAGGTAAACTCGTCAAACCCTAGTCTCTGTCATATGATATAATCATTCGATTCGAGTCCAATGTGAAAATCTAAATAGAAACTCTTTCTATTATTTCACTCTGCCATGGCCATGGGCTTCAGGACTTGATTCTCATGATTATCATAGGGCTGCTCCTCTACCACCGAGGTAGATAGATCCCATCTTGATGCAATCCAGTTCCTACAATGAACATGCTATAGCCAACATACACCTCAGGGTTCCATATGGCTAGGAGACCGAGTAATGGTGTAGTCAAACTATAACACCCTCAAGGTGAACTGCCGATGCATCTCAGGTCAAAGAACCAGACACACTACTGCAGCATCGAGTCAGTCATTGACGAGAAGGTAGACTTCCTAATGACTACTCGAGGTGGTCACGCTCAGTGCCCTCGTTCTCTAACGAGTACCTGTACTCTCGCTCCGGTGTCTCCACACCGTAGACTCAAGACTCATCTACTAAAGAGAAGCGATCGTACACCAACCTTCCGGATCAATCACCATCCTCGTGATGATCCTATGGTCGGGAGCTGTTTATGAGTTAATAATGATTATTCATGTCTTAAATTTTCAACTCTTGAAAATATGAATTATCATTACCATTAACTCAAAGGATGTATCACAGACACTAAATACACAGGTGTGATAGAAAATAACCCATTTTATTGATTATAGTCAAAATTATAATTTTGCCCCTAGAAGTGTATTACAAGTGTCAGCCAATTCTGGCTTCTAGGGCACATATATCTAACAATCTCCCACTTGTCCTAAAGCCAATTGGCTACAAGTCTAAGTCCCATCTTCTCAAGGTGGGCTTCGATCTTCTGTTGTCCCAACGGCTTTGTAAGTGGGTCTGCCACATTATCTGCGGAGTTGACTCTCTTGACCTCAACGTAACCTTTCTCAAGGTAATCGCGGATGAGATGATATCGCCGCTCAATGTGCTTGGACTTCTGGTGAGACCTCGGCTCCTTAGCAAGGGCTATGGCGCCATTGTTGTCGCAGTAAAGAGGAATGGCATCTGATGGCATTACTCCAATTTCTGCAGCAAACTTCTTGTACCAGAATGCTTCCTTTGCAGCCTCTGATGCAGCTATATATTCTGCTTCCATGGTGGAATCTGCTATCACAGTTTGCTTGGAACTCTTCCAGCTGACAGCTCCACCATTGCACACAAACAGACTTCCAGATGTCGACTTTCGATCATCTATATCAGACATGAAGTCCGAGTCTGTGTATCCTTGAACTTGGAGTTCTCCATTACCAAAGACCAACATCATATCCTTAGTTCTTCTCAAGTACTTAAGGATACATTTCACAGAAGTCCAGTGTTCTTCACCTGGATTTGACTGATATCTGCTTGTGACACTCACAGCATGGGCTATATCAGGTCGTGTACATAGCATGGCATACATGAGGCTCCCTATTGCAGAAGCATAAGGGATCTTGCTCATGCGTTCTATTTCCTCAGGTGTGCTGGGGCACATCTTCTTGGAAAGATGAATACCATGTCTGAAGGGTATTAATCCCCTCTTAGAGTTTTCCATACTAAACCTCTTTAGTACTTCCTCTATGTACATCTTCTGTGAAAGTCCTAGCATCCTATTCGGTCTATCCCTATAGACCTTAATTCCTAGAATAAAGGATGCTTCACCTAGGTCTTTCATGGAGAATTCCTTGGACAACCACATCTTGACTGATGTCAACATGGGAATATCATTCCCAATAAGGAGGATGTCATCCACGTACAATACGAGGAAGACAACAGCGCTCCCACTGACCCTTTTGAAAACACATGGTTCCTCTTCATTTTTGATGAAACCAAACTTTTTGATCACATCATTGAAACGAGTGTTCCAGCTCCGAGATGCTTGCTTAAGTCCATATATGGACCTTTGCAGCTTGCAAACCTTGTGATCAGTATCACTGGATGTGAAACCTAGCGGCTGTTCCATATAGATATCTTCCTCAAGATATCCATTTAGGAATGCCGTTTTCACGTCCATTTGCCATATTTCATAATCGAAATAGGCTGCAACGGCAAGCAATGTGCGGATGGATTTTAGCATAGCTACCGGGGAAAAGGTATCCTGATAGTCAATGCCTTCACGTTGACTATAACCTTTTGCCACCAGTCTAGCCTTGAATGTCTCCACATTCCCATCTGCACCAATCTTTCTCTTGAAGATCCATTTACACCCAATAGGTACTATACCTTCTGGTGGATCTACCAAGGTCCAGACTTGGTTTGAGTGCATCGAGTCGATCTCTGACTTCATTGCCTCAAGCCATTTCTCGGAGTCGATATCTGATATCGCCTCGTTGTAGGTTTTGGGATCATCACCATGAGCACCATTACCTATGAGGAACATTTCCTCTACGTCCTCTGAAATAATACCTAAGTATCTTTCAGGGGGACGGGAAACTCTTTCCGATCTACGAGGTGGAGGAGGTAGTGTTCTTATTGGCTCAACCTGATTTGGTTCCAACTTGGTCCTTAGCTCTTTCCACTTGTGAGACTTTCTCATCAAGCTTAATCTGCTTTCCAATGCCACTATCTTGAATAAACTATTTTTCAAGAAATATGGCATGTCGACTCACAATCACATTGTGGTCTTCTGGAATGTAGAAATAGTATCCTAATGACTCTTTAGGATATCCTATGAATCGAGCTCTGAAGGACCTAAACTCTAACTTGTCCGCTTGTTGTCTTTTGACATGAGCCGGACAACCCCAAATTCTGAGATGACTCAGACTTGGTTTCTTACCGTGCCATATCTCATACGGTGTGGTAGGAACGGTTTTAGAGGGAACCCTATTCAGTAGATAAATTGAAGTTAATAATGAATGTCCCCAAAGAAAATCAGGGAGGTCTGTGAAGCTCATCATGGATCGAACCATATCCAATAGAGTCCGATTTCTCCGTTCTGAAACCCCGTTGAGTTGAGGTGTTCCTGGTGGAGTCCATTGAGAGACTATGCCATTTTCCTTAAGATAGTCTAGGAATTCCCGGCTAAGGTATTCACCTCCTCGATCTGATCGAAGAACCTTAATGGGTTTTCCAGTTTGTTTTTCTACTTCATGTCTGAATTCTTTGAACTTTTCAAAAGCTTCAGACTTATGTCTCATAAGATACACATACCCATACCTAGACAGATCATCGGTAAAGGTAATGAAGTAGACAAAATTGCCTCTAGCCGGCACATCAAATGGGCCGCACACATCAGTATGTACTAGGGCAAGGAGATCTGTGGCCCTCTCCCCATGTCCAACAAAAGGGAGTTTAGTCATTTTGCCTTGAAGACAAGATTCACAAGTTGGATATGACTCAAAAGTCAATGGACTCAATAGCCCATTTTTCTCCAATTTGTTAATCCTATCTTCTGCTATATGACCTAATCTCAGGTGCCATAGATATCTGTCGTTTGGACTATCCCTAGGTCGTTTGGCATTCACGTTTTGCTCGATAGTTAAAACAGGTACATCAATATGCAACTGATAAAGACCATTAACAAGGAAACCATTTGCAATTTTATTTCTTTCATAAAGAATGTTACAATGGTCCTTAAAGAAGGTGATCACATAACCTTCTTGTGCTAAGCATGAAACAGAAATCAAATTCCTGCTA
This sequence comes from Cocos nucifera, assembly GCA_006176705.1. NCBI lineage: Eukaryota > Viridiplantae > Streptophyta > Magnoliopsida > Arecales > Arecaceae > Cocos > Cocos nucifera. The sequence continues at coordinate 66,134 of QRFJ01004827.1, forward strand.
GCTGCAGGCACATAATAACAGTCTTTTAAAACTAAGTCTAAACCAGATGGTAATCGAAGAGGGTATGTTCCCACGGCTACTGCAGCAACTCTTGCTCCATTACCGATGCGTAGGATCATGTCTCCATCCCTCAGCCTCCTGCTATCCTCAAGACCCTGCATAGAAGTGCACAGATGAGCACTAGAACCAGAGTCAAGCACCCAACTGGATGCAGAAGAAACCGTAAGGTTAGACTCAATAACGAGCATACCTCCAGAAGGACCTTCCTTCTTGTTCTTTAGGGTGGCCAGGTAAATAGGGCAGTTCCGCTTCCAATGGCCGTCGCTGTTGCAATGGAAACACTTTCCTTTGCCATCGGACCTTTCTTCTTCGGATTCTGCCTTCTTCTTCTTTGATCCTTCCACCTTTTGCTTTTTCACAGACTTCTTTTTCTTTCCATAAGACTTTCTTTTGGAAGAAGTCCGTTCCATAGCAAGAACTGAGCCTTTAGAACCTTTCATAGAAAGCTCAGCGGTAACCAGCATATTCATCAACTCGGCCAAGGAATTTTGAAGTTTATGCATGTGGTAATTCATGATGAATTGCCCATATGCATCAGTCAAGGATTGCAGAATAATATCGTTCTGCAGATCCAAGTCCAACTTCACACCGAGCTTCTCAAGCTCTTCCATGTCCTTGATCATTGTCAGACAGTGATCTTGGACTGACTGCCCATCACGCATCTTAGCCTTAAAAAGTCATTTTGTGACTTGATATTTGGCTGCGCGACTCTGTTCACCAAACATCTCCTGCAGGTGAGCCAACATTTGGCGAGCAGTCCCGATATCTTCATGTTGGCGCTGGAGCTCATCAGACATCGAGCCCAACATGTAGTATCTGGCCTTATTGTCTTCGTCAATCCATTTTTCCAGAGACGCTCTCTGTTCAAGTGGATGGACGAGCTGGTAAGGTGGGAGGGTCCTGGTCCAAAACATGGTGTTAACTTCTCTGAACCCAAAATAATTTTGTAGTTCCTGAGCCAATCTTTATAATTGGGTCCAGTCAGTCTATGTGTGTCCTAGGATACGTGCCAAGTGGGTTGGACGCAGACATTTTCCTGTAGAGAGTCAAAGATTCTAGTTAGATACTGTAATTTTGACTTGACCAATTTGTTTAGGGATTTTATTTTTAAACAAATTAGCTCCCACTATTTTCTCGGATCCCTACACTCCCTCTGTAGAGATGCGAAAATCTCCGCGATTGATGATTTCTAGTGGGTGGTGCGGTCTCACCAACTGACTCATCACCTCACCTAACAGTTATTGGTGATGGGTTAGCCAATGAGTGAACAACTCTTGTTCAATGATTCTCTAATCATGGTGCACCCAAACTTGGTCTCTAATTCATGAATCTCACCGTATCCGGAATATTGATCCACTCCTTAGTTAAGTCAGACCCACCATTTGCATAGACTGGGTTCCTAATTGGGTCTCTCACCGTATCCGAAATATTGAGCCCAACTCATCCTCCAGCCCATAGCATCCAATGCCTAATAGACATGGTTGCATCTTCCCGGTGCAACTGAGCCACTGTATCCAGCCGAGAACAATCAACCCCGGGAAGGGCCCGCACATCTACAATGGTGGAAGACCTCAGACTTAATCTTTTCTTAGGGAGAATTGATTCAGGTCTCATTAAACTAGACTTGGCTTAGTCATAACAATTATGACTAACCTAGTGGCATGGGTTAGCTCGGATTATTGACCACCTCAGATCAGAACTGTGTCAACAGATATGGCCAGGTAAGTGAGACCGGTGGAAGGAATATGCCATTAACTCGTACAAGAACGCATTCAGGTCGAGTAGCTTCCAATTAAAAACCAGTCGGTCGTCTATGCCAAACTTACCTTAGACACCAAATTGTTGAGTCAGAACCAATTGGGTTAGCCTACAATCCAGACTCTAACCTCTGAGCCTAATTAGGTCTTGCTTGATCGTGACTCGATCTTGACCCAGACTTAATCCTATTAGGCTGGTCAATTTAAGCATTGTTGATCCCATCTAACCAACTCTTGATTCGGTTTGATCAACCGCTTAGACCTAATTGAGCTACCCAAGCCCGAACCCAGTATTATGAATATGTCTTAGATCTGAAATTCTCAATTTTAGACCTAATTAATATTCCATAAACTTAATTCTTAATTAAGTTGGGTTCATAAACAAAATATGCACAATAAATCCTAGGGTTTCAGGATCTAGGGTTTTGCAGAAAGTAAGTTTTGGGTTTCTGATTAAGGACGAACACGCAGCACCCCTACACATCATAAGAACACCCCATCGAATGGGAAGAGAGGGCCTTTAAACCCTTCTTCGTTCTTATGACCGGACGGCCAAGAGGAACGCCTTAATCAGGAACATGTCAATACTACAAAACAATATCAGATCTATATCATATATCTCATATATAAAGTAGATCTAATCATGGCATATTTTGCATACATCTCATGTATCAAATCATGCATGTTTTCAGATCTAAATTATCTCATAATAATCTAAAAAATTAGATTTAAATTGATCTAATCAAAATAAATTCTAATCTAGACAATTATGTAGAACTATTCTACAACTAGTCTAGACATGCATCAATCATATCTCATATGATATTTAAAATTAAATAATTTTTATTTGCTGTTTATCAGATGTTATTATAACACTTATAATATCAGAAAATAGTAAATAAGAAGATCTAAAATATGATTTAATCAGATTAAATCAAAGACATGCAAAACTATTCTATAGAACTATTCTATTCTAGAACTAGTCATGCATATCTTCTTAATCTTAGATCCAAATCATTTAATTTTAATTTTTCTGATTTCAGATCTGATCACATCTCATGTGACATCTGAAATCACTTTATTTTCTAATTAAAATAAAATTAAAATCAGATCTAAACAATTTAGAACCATGGCTCTGATACCAGTTGAAGGGAAATCCTGATTTCCCGGTCCAGGTTCGTCCAGATCTGATCAGATCAAGAGATATATTTCAAAAATTTTTCTCTTGATCCCAATCAGATCTTGATATGTTTCAGATCTGATTCTTATTATTTTAATAAATAAAATAAAATAAGATAAATTAAATCAAATTTAATTTACCTGATTTGGGTAATCCTATTACCCTGTAGATGATCCTGATTGCAGCGGAAGGTTCTGGATCTAGCCACGCAAGCGCCTGGCCTCTACCGGTATCCACTCGGGTTGGATCTGGAGATCCTCTTCTTCTCTATCACGCCTCCAAAAATCAGATCTGGATCTGATCTGGAGGATCTTCAAAACTCCTTTTGAAGATCAGCAGTCGTCCTTTGCAGCAGTGCAGCCTTCTTCTTTTGATCGCCTTTCTTTTGATCTGGAACGCACCAACCTAAGTCCAAAACTCTTTTGGACGTGGAGAGGAGAAGGAGGAGAAGTTTAGGCATGGAGGAAGAGGGGAGAGGCAGCCTTGGGGCATGGGAAATCTCTATTCTAATTGCATTGGAATCTGAGTTGGGCGCAGGGTCTTATTTATAGACTAAGCGTGATCCAACTCCTCTTCCTCCCAACCAATCACAACCCTTTGTGAAATCAGATCTAAATCTGATTGGTGGGAATAGAGACCCCTGGATTCCTCCTTAGAGGGCGCCTAAGACCAGTCAAACTGGATTCTTAGTAGAACTCTGATTGGAATCCAAAAGGGAGGTGGAGTCCTTGTCCAACAAGGACTCCAAGGCGCCTCCAACTTGGGCGCACGCCTAGGGTGGCGTGCGCCCTCCTCCTTGCCAGGTTCTGGCAGGGGGACAGGCCCCCACCAGTTCTCCAATAGGTGCGTGACACGTGGACAAAAGTCAAAGTGTCTATGGTCAACATTTGACCAGTCAAAGGTCAACTTTTGACCAAAGTCAAAGGACCAAAAATGGCAGGTGACCAAAAATGGCAGGTCATGTCTTATAAAATAAGACAACCTTCTCTAACTTGGACAACCTCCAGTTAGACCATATGAAGGCCTCTGATTGAGCACAAACTCCTTTGGCTCAGTCAGGACAACTTATTTGTGATAGTAAAAGAAGAACGTTAGGTTCAATCGAGTGCTAGCACGATTTCCTTGAACCTAATTGAATCTCATTCAGATCAATTGAACTAGATCAGTTCAATTGATGATCACCAGATTCAAACCCTTGTTTGTGTGACCCAGTTAGGTTCAGTTCTGTATGGTAATGGGATATGTCATGATCTCTATCATAGACATCATCGAAACTCCTTTCGATGGATCAGAACTCTTCTGATTCGAACAGCTAGAATGATCGATCATCTAAATCATTCTAATTGCTCCCAAAATCCACCAGTGACACCTAGCAGTATATGGTGGCAACCCATCAGAGCTGAATGCGAACCTCTTGGTGCAGCTACCTGTGTGATTAAGTTCTTCTATCTTGAGCCCCGATCAGATTAGGGTTAAGGTAAACTCGTCAAACCCTAGTCTCTGTCATATGATATAATCATTCGATTCGAGTCCAATGTGAAAATCTAAATAGAAACTCTTTCTATTATTTCACTCTGCCATGGCCATGGGCTTCAGGACTTGATTCTCATGATTATCATAGGGCTGCTCCTCTACCACCGAGGTAGATAGATCCCATCTTGATGCAATCCAGTTCCTACAATGAACATGCTATAGCCAACATACACCTCAGGGTTCCATATGGCTAGGAGACCGAGTAATGGTGTAGTCAAACTATAACACCCTCAAGGTGAACTGCCGATGCATCTCAGGTCAAAGAACCAGACACACTACTGCAGCATCGAGTCAGTCATTGACGAGAAGGTAGACTTCCTAATGACTACTCGAGGTGGTCACGCTCAGTGCCCTCGTTCTCTAACGAGTACCTGTACTCTCGCTCCGGTGTCTCCACACCGTAGACTCAAGACTCATCTACTAAAGAGAAGCGATCGTACACCAACCTTCCGGATCAATCACCATCCTCGTGATGATCCTATGGTCGGGAGCTGTTTATGAGTTAATAATGATTATTCATGTCTTAAATTTTCAACTCTTGAAAATATGAATTATCATTACCATTAACTCAAAGGATGTATCACAGACACTAAATACACAGGTGTGATAGAAAATAACCCATTTTATTATTTATAGTCAAAATTACAATTTTGCCCCTAGAAGTGTATTACAAGTGTCAGCCAATTCTGGCTTCTAGGGCACATATATCTAACAAAAATAACCATTTGTTTTTTAAAATTTTTCTACAAAAGTTCCAGAACTTGGGGCCAAAGAGAGAGCTCAACCATGATATTGACAATGATGAGCAAGCCAAAAGAACCAAACTCAAATGACCAACCATGACACACGAGAATGAGTCACATGCTGAAACATATCAATTTTATTTGGATCGTGATCAAGCTAGTGGTTATCATATACATGGAATCCTAGAAGTGAACCTCCAGTACTGCTAAAGGTCAAGGCAACATGGATTGTTAAATGAATAAACAATTATATTATAAATATTATTATGTATATAAATAAGTGAACTATTATTTACACTATATCTCAACAATCTAGTTGGAGAATAAGTGCCATGTGGATAGGGTAAGATAGATAGAAATCGTTTGACCTTTGCTAGGCTAGAAAGGATCCGACCATATGATGTCTCAGTTGCAATAGTATACACCGAAGAAGTAGCATTCGACTATGGTGCTAACGAGCATTTACATAGATTATGTTAGATGCCCTAGAAACCAAGTTGGCTGATACATGTAATCTTTCTAGTAGCATAATTTTATAATTAAATTATTAAAATAAATAAAATTAGATTTATTTTTCATTCATGTTGTGTCATATGTTCATAAATCATCCAAGTAATTAATAAGATGATGACATATATTCTCAACAGTTGAAAATTTGAGACATGTGTCATTGATGATTAATTTCTAAATGCTTTTGATTGATGGATCATCATGAGGATGGTGATTGATCTGATGAGATTGGTGCACAAATTGCTTTCCTCTAGATAGACAAATATCAAGTCTATAGTATAGAAATACTAGAGCAAGACTCTAAATGATTATTAGAGAATAATGGTACTAAGTGTGACCACATGAATAGTCACTTAGATGTCTACTCACTTGTTAGTGACATCCTCGATGCTACAGTGGTGTGACTAGTTTTTGACCTACGGTGCCCAAGATATTCACAATGAGATTGTTGTGGTTTGACCATACATACAATTGGTCCCTAGCCATTTAGGTCCTTGCGGTTTATGTTGGCTACAGTAGGTTTACTATAGGAGTAGATTGTATCTAGATGGAATCTATCGATCTTGGTAGATAAGAAATAGTTCTCTGTAATTCTTGAAACTAAGTTCAGAAGATCATGGCTATGGCAAAGTGAATGATGAAAAAAAAATTTCATAAGATTTCACTTATGAACTCCAGTCGATTGAATTTAATATGTGACTAATGTAGAGTTTGACGAGTTATCCATGACCTCCATCATGTCGAAACTCATGATAAAAGGATCGAATTATTGGAAAAAGTGTCCAAAACCCAATCATCTAAGCTATAGATAGTTGAGTTTTTATATATGTATATAAATTAAATTTTATTAATAAAAGTTATTTTTGGCAGTTCATGATCAAATGATACGTTATTATCAGGATAATTATGTTTATTGAGTATAGGTCATTGTACGCCATATAGATTGGTTGTCCTCTTAACCAAGGAGCATGAAAATACTGGTATGGTATATAGGTGAGATGTAGGAGTACATCATCATCGAATAGTAACTCACTTGTGAAGCACTCTACTGTCAAGAGATGCTCATGAAAGATATGGGCATAAGTGTCCCTCAAACCTAAGATTACCATGATGACTTGCAAGCAAATCACTTTGCTTTGGTACCAAACTATCTGTATTTCTAATACAGTGATAAAAGATTTTTAGGTACAGTCAAGTACTTGCAAAGTCGGTGTATGAGTCAATATAGGATTGACCCCTCCAAATTATAGGAGATGATGTATCACCGTATTTCAATTTAGTAAAATCTTGGCTAGGATAATGCATGTGATTGTCACAGGATTTGAAAAGTTGAAATACAATATGAATGATTGATTCAGGGTTGATAGTTAACCCTAGGTCATCTTGAGCATTTAGAGTCAAAGGGATAAATTATGCAATAACCATATGCCAAGGTTCTTGAATATTGCTTTGCAATCATTCAAGCTATTTGGATATTGGGTATCATTGCTAGATGGTCACTTTGATTAGTACAGAAAATGGTTCTTGTATGACCAGCTTAGTGCTCAAACCCATGGAGTTACACATATTAGTCATACAGCGTAGAAAAGAATTGACCTAACATCTATATGTTCCATTTGGAAGTAGTTGACTTGATTGAAAAAATAGAATTACTTAAATAAAAATTAAGTTAATATGGAGAAAAATGCCTCGAGATTATTGCATCGAACCAGAGCTATCCGATCGTGTATAAATAGTCCTAGATCAGCCTAATTCATGCCTTGATCGTCCGATCATGGCTGGCTTGCATTTGAGCCATCAGATCATGATAAGGTCCACCAGAATAGGATGTAGACCATGGAAAATAGGCTAGAAATGCCTGCCTGATCCATGCGAGTGGCTGTGAGCCGACGGTCCATGATGGACCACGTGAGCAGGTTGGGCACCCGTGCAGCCCATGCATGCCCATATGTGTCCTCGCATGCATGGGCCGGCCCAATGCCGCATGCTGGCAACCTGGCCCATGCCGCCACCAACCTACACTGACCCGTGGGCCCCTCCAGCGGGCCCATCGATCATGCTGCCTTCTCCGACCTTTCTTTATGCTAACTTCTCTATCTGGACTCTATTTGGACTGTTCTTGGTCTTGTTGGATTTCGTTCATCATCCTTAACCTTGTTCTAGGCTTATTATGAATCGAATCTTGAAGTATTTTTTTTAATAATCTCCATCTCAACTCGATATTCAGTCTTCACCTATCTCTAAGAGGTTGTGATCCATCTCACTCCTACACCCTAGGGCATGCCTGCTATCTCATGGATGGACAAATATGGAAGTCAATTCAAGCCACTCCATCCCACCTCCATCATGGGCTATGTCCACTCTGACCAAAGACCTGCTCGAGAAAGTCTCCTATGGTAATAGCAACTTAACTCTACAACATCACCTCTCATCCTCTTGTGTCTTCCATCTGATGTTCGATCCACCTCCACCTGGAGCTCCACCTTCCACTAGGCTCTCTCTGGCTCTTGAAGCTCCATCTTGCACTGGGCCTCTTGCCAGATAATAATGTTCTCTCGTCTTCTTCTTTCTTTCTCATATGGCATTGGCATCTATCTTTTTTAGATGCTATTATGATCTTGGGTGGGTGATCATGTTCTGTAATTGAGGGATCTATCGAACAAGTGGTATCAAAGCTTGGTGATACCATAAAAATTGGTATCAGAGCTTGGTGATACCACAATAATTGGTATCAAAGCCTGGTATACATATATATATGTATGTATGTATGTATGTATATATATATATATATATATATATATATATATATATATATATATATATATATATATATATATATATATATATATATATATATATATATATATATATATATATATATATATATATACATATACACACATAAGTGGTATCAGGCAGTCCAAACAGGTGGTGTTGATCGAGATTAGAAGATAGATAAAATTAAATAAATACAAGAAAAACTTACCACCCAACCCTTATACAAGAGTCTCTCAATAAGAAGTTTTAAAATCTTATAAAGGCTCTATAAAATCTCTTAAGAAGTCTCTTAGCACCTCTAGAATGTCACCAGCTTTTTAATGCAATAAACGGTTCATCAATCAGAATTATATAGACTCCAAAATCCCTAAAACTATGTTTCAGTAGGAGAACATAGCCCTAATCAAACTCAGAACCCCTCAAGATAGTCCAATCATGACTAGCTCAAACCAAAGCTATCCGATCATGCAAAAATAGTCTTAGATCAGCTTGGATCACACCTGGACCATCTAATCATGATCGGCTCATGTTTGAGCCATCGGATCATGACATGGTCCACCAGAATAAGCTATAGACCATGTGAAATGGGCTGTAAATGCCCACCCGATCCCCGTAGGCAGCTATGAGTTGGCAGTTCATGATGGACTTGTTAGGATTTGATGCCTCAAATTCAACCCACAGCAAGAAGAGAATTAGTTTTCAGCACAGCAGTCGGGCCGGCTCTGATATGCAGTTAAGCCAAATCAGATTGAGATCGAACCAACTCAAACCATAGTCAAGTTGGCTCTCTCAGACAAACAGATAGTAGGAGTCTGGGCGAGATGCAGTTGAGCCAGCTTAACCCCTGATCGAGCTGGCTTGATGGAGGCGAATAGAACATGATGGGATTTTTCTGTTTGGACTCGAATTGTGATTAATCTAAGGAGTCTATGGGAGTTGCGCATGAACCATAGGATCCAGCAGCCATGGAGGGTTGCAGTCATGATCTGAAGGTCAAAAAATATTCCAAGACTCCATAAAAGATATATTCGACTCATATTAGGAGAACGAGCCTTGTTAGGACTCCTATGAACTACTAAGAAGAGGATTTTCATTCTATTTAAAAGACTAAGATACTGTGGAGCAAAAAAGGTGGTGCGTATGGCATGAGAGGCACGTAGAGAGGCTCAGACAACCATCGAGAGAATCTTGGTAGAGCATCGAGTACGTGCAACCCATGAGAGAGAGAAGAAATAGGTGCATAGCATCCGACAAGGAGGTTGTGAGGGCAGAGCATCTTATAGCTTCTATGGATTTTCTTGGGATTCTGAGAGAGCTTTTATGAGGGTAGCTTCTAGTTAAGAGAGATTTATGTACGGTGAGTTGAGAGTAGGTGTTCTCCTATTGTACCTATTTTTCTCTTTCATAGTGAAGCGTTGCATGCCCCATGGAGGCGAGCCTTTAGACTGATCCACATACTTGATTATTTTCTTATTTTATTTCTTTCTTCTTTCTGCCACAATAATTTCGTACTAGATCCTTAACAAGTAATATCATAGTAGCTGATATCCCAATAGTTTAGTATCAGAGTGAGTTGATACCATAATAATTGATATCAGAGCCAGATAGTACCGGAGCATAGATTGTAACAGTGGATAGAGATTGAAGAATATGGAGAAGACAAACACAATCAAGATGGAGATCAATAGATTTGATGGAAAGAGCAATTTCTCCTTATGGCAAGCAAGGGTAAAGGATGTCCTCATCCAACATGGGTTGATTGATGCTCTCTTGTATGATGAGACGCCAGCCACCATAGATGTGAAGGATTGGAAGCAAATCTAGATGCAGATGGTAAGCATGATCCACTTATACCTAGCGGATGATATGGTGATCCATGTACTTAGCAAGACTTCTCCAATGACACTATTATTGAAGCTCAAGGAGTTATACATGGCAAAGTCGCTCACCAACATGCTATTCTTTTTGAGGCAGTTCTATCAGCTGTGGATGGACGAAGATCAGAGTGTGTGGGAGCATCTATCCAACTTTTAGAAGATCCTCACCGACCTCCTCAGCATTGGTGAAAAAGTTGAGGAGAAGACCAGGGCATTGGTCTTGCTAGCATCGCTCTCCCATCATATGACTCCTTGGTGACAACTCTTCTAATGAAAAAGAGCACCATCAAGATAGACGAGGTCACTACAGTAATACTCTAGAACGAGATTCTCTGGAGGAAGAACCCGACTTTGAGCTCAGATGGTAGTAGCTCAGCTTTGACGATTTCTAGAAGAGTTGAAGGCAGTAGATGGAGTGATAGAGGATCGCAAGGAGGATGATCCAAGTCCAAGATGAGGGATCTTAGCAAGATCAGATGCTACAAGTGCGATAAGTTAGGACATTAAGTCAAGGATTGCCCACAACTCAAGGATCAGATGAGGGATACTGTGGCGGTGGCCAATAGTGATACAGAAGGCAGTGATATGTCCTTCTAGTTATTGATGAGGTATCTACTTCTTCCTTTCAGTGAATTATAGATTCTGCTTGTTTCTATCATGTATGTTGCAGAGTGGAGATATTTGACTCTCTAGAGATTGGTGAGGGCACTGTGATCCTGCCAGATGGATCAAGTTATGAGATCAAGGATAGCGGAATGATCAGCATAAAGCTCCTTGATAAAATAGTAAAGAAGTTGGATGATGTCTGATACATACCCAGCTTTAAGAAGAATCTAATCTTACTAAGCAGACTGGATTCGATCGGCTTCAGATTGAAAGCTGATGGAGGAATCCTGAAGGTCATGCACTACAGTAGGGTGGTGCTAAGAGGAAGAAAGTATGGAGGATATTATCTCATGATAGGAAGCCCAGTGCGAGGTGGAGCTCTAGGTGGAGATGGATCAGGCATGAGATGGAAGACTCGAGAGGATTGTTGAATGGAAATCTTGATTTTTCGGTCCAGGTTCGTCCAGATCTGATCTGATCAAGAGATATATTTCAAAAAAAATTTTCTTGATCCCAACCAGATCTTGATATGTTTCAGATCTGATTCTTATTATTTTAATAAATAAAATAAAATAAGATAAATTAAATCAAATTTAATTTATCTGATTTGGGTAATCCTATTACCCTGTAGATGATCCTGATTGCAGTGGAAGGTTCCGGATCTAGCCATGCAAGCGCCTGGCCTCTACCGGTATCCACTCGGGTTGGATCTGGAGATCCTCTTCTTCTCTATCACGTCTCCAAAAATCAGATCTGGATCTGATCTGGAAAATCTTCAAAACTCCTTTTGAAGATCAGCAGTCGTCCTTTGCAGTAGTGCAGCCTTCTTCTTTTGATCGCCTTTCTTTTGATCTGGAACGCACCAACCTAAAATCCAAAACTCTTTTGGACATGGAGAGGAGAAGGAGGAGAAGTTTAGGCATGGAGGAAGAGGGGAGAGGCAGCCTTGGGGCGTGGGAAATCTCTATTCATTTGCATTAGAATCTGAGTTGGGCGCAGGGTCTCTTTTATAGACTAAGCGTGATCCAACTCCTCTTATTCTCAACCAATCACAACCCTTTGTGAAATCAGATCTAAATCTGATTGGTTGGAATAGAGTCCCCTGGATTCCTCCTTAGAGGGTGCCTAAGACCAGTCAAACTGGATTCTTAGTAGAACTCTGATTGGAATCCAAAAGGGAGGTGGAGTCCTTGTCCAACAAGGACTCCAAGGCGCCTCCAACTTGGGCACATGCCTACCCTTGGCGTGCGCCCTCCTCCTTGCCAGCGTTCGGCAGGGGGAGTAGGCCCCCCACCAGTTCTCAATAGGTGCGTGACATGTGGACAAAAGTCAAAGTATCCTATGGTCAACATTTGACCAGTCAAAGGTCAACTTTTGACCAAGTCAAAGGACCAAAAATGGCAGGTGACCAAAAATGGCAGGTCAATGTCTTAATAAAATAAGACAACCATCTTAACTTGGACAACCTCTTAGTTAGACCATATAAGGCCTTCTGATTGAGCACAAACTCCATTGGCTTCAGTCAGGACAAACTTATTTGTGAAGTAAAAGAAGAAACGTTAGGTTCAATCGAGTGCTAGCACGATTATTCTTGAACCTAATTGAATCTTCAATTCAGATCAATTAACTAGATTAGTTCAATTGATGATCACTCAAATTCAAACCCTTGCTTGTGTGACCCAGTTAGGTTTCAGTTTGTAAGGGTAATGGGATGTGTCATGATCTCTATCAATAGAACATCATCGAAACTCCTTTCAATGGATCTGAACTCTTCTGATTCTGAACAGTTAGATTGATCTATCATCTAAATCATCTCTAATTGCTCCCAAAATCCACCAGTGACACCTAGCAGTATATGGTGGCAACCCATCAGAGCTGAATGCGAAACTCTCTGGTGAGCTACCTGTGTGATTAAGTCTTTCAATCTTGAGCCCCGATCAGATTAGGGTTAAGGTAAACTCGTCAAACCCTAAGTCTCTGTCATATGATATAATCATTCGAATTCGAGTCCAATGTGAAAACCTAAATAGAAACTCTTTCTATTATTTCACTCTGCCATGTCCATGGGCTTCAGGACTTGATTCTCATGATATATTCATAGGGCTGCTCCTCTACCACCAAGGTAGATAGATCCCATCTTGATGCAATCTCAGTTCCTACAATGAAATCATGCTATAGCCAACCATACACCTCAGGGTTCATATGGCTAGGAGACCGAGAATGGTGTAGTCAAAACCTATAATACCCTCAAGGTGAAGCTGTCGATGCATCTCAGGTCAAAGAACCAGACACACTACTGCAGCATCGAGTCAGTCATTGACGAGAAGGTAGACTCCCTAATGACTAGTCGAGGTGGTCACACTCAGTGCCCTCATCTCTCTATACGAGTACCTGTACCTTCGCTCCGGTGTCTCCACACATAGACTCAAGACTCATCTACTAAAAGAGAAGCGATCGTACACGCAACCTTTCCAGATGAATCTACCATCCTCCGTAATGATCCTATGGTCGGGAGCTGTTTATTGAGTTAATAATGATTATTACATGTCTTAAATTTTCAACTCTGAAAAATATGAATTATCATTACCATTAACTCAAAGGATGTATCAAACAGACACTAAATACACAGGTGTGATAGAAAATAACCCATTTTATTGATTATAGTCAAAATTATAATTTGCCCCTAGAAAGTGTATTACAAGTGTCAGCCAATTCTGTCTTCTAGGGCACATATATCTAACAATCTCCCACTTATCCTAAAGCCAATTGGCTACAAGTCTAAGTCCCATCTCTAAGGTGGGCTTCGAGTCTTCTGTGTGTCCCAACGGCTTGTGTAAGTGGTCTGCCACATTATCTGCGGAGTTGACTTTCTTGACCTCAACGTAAACCTTTCTCAAGGTAATCGCGGATGAGATGATATCGCCGCTCAATGTGCTTGGACTTTTGGTGAGACCCGGCTCCTTAGCAAGGGCTATGGCACCATTATTGTCGCAGTAAAGAGGAAATGGATCTGATGGCATTACTCTAGATTTCTACAAGCAAACTTCTTGTACCAGAACGCTTCCTTTGCAGCCTCTGATGCAGCTATATTATCTGCTTCCATGGTGGAATCTGCTATCATAGTTTGCTTGGAACTCTTCAAGCTGACAGCTCCACCATTGCACATAAACAGACTTTCAGATGTCGACTTTCGATCATCTATATCAGACATGAAGTCCGAGTCTGTGTTATCCTTGAACTTGGAGTTCTCCATTACCAAAAGACCCAACATCATATCCTTAGTTCTTCTCAAGTACTTAAGGATACATTTCACCAGAAGTCCAGTGTTCTTCACCTGGATTTGACTGATATCTGGTTGTGACACTCACAAGCATAGGCTATATCAGGTCATGTACATAGCATGGCATACATGAGGCTCCTCATTGCAAAAGCATAAGGGATCTTGCTCATGGCGTTCTATTTCCTCAGGTGGTGCTGGGGCAACATCTTTTGGAAAGATGAATACCATGTCTAAAGGGTATTAATCCCCTCTTAGAGTTTTTCATACTAAATCTCTTTAGTACTTCCTCTATGTTACATCTTCTGTGAAAGTCCTAGCATCCATTCGGTCTATCCCTATAGACGCTTAATTCCTAGAATAAAGGATGCTTCACCTAGGTCTTTCATGGAGAATTCCTTGGACAACCACAACCTTGACTGAAGTCAGCATGGGAATATCATTCCAATAAGGAGGATGTCATCCACGTACAATACGAGCGAAGACAATAGCGCTCCCACTGACCCTTTTGAAAACCACATGGTTCCTCTTCATTTTGATGAAACCAAACTTTTTGATCACATCATTGAAACGAGTGTTCAGCTCCGAGATTGCTTGCTTAAGTCCATATATGGACCTTTGCAGCTTGCAAACCTTGTGATCAGTATCATGGATGTGAACACTAGCGGCTGTTCCATATAGATAATCTTCCTCAAGATATCCATTTAGGAATGCTGTTTCTCACATCCATTTGCCATATTTAACCGAAATAGGCTGCAACGGCAAGCAATGTGCGGATGGATTTTAAGCATAGCTACCGGGAAAAAGGTATCTGATAGTCAATGCCTTCACGTTGACTATAAATCTTTTGCCACTAGTCTAGCCTTGAATGTCTCCACATTCCCATCTGCACCAATCTTTCTCTTGAAGATCCATTTACACCCAATAGGTACTATACCTTCTGGTGGAATCTACCAAGGTCCAGAACTTGGTTTGAGTGCATTCGAGTCGATCTCTCTAACTTCATTGCCTCAAGCCATTTCTCGGAGTCGATATCTGATATCGCCTCGTTATAGGTTTGGGATCATCACCATGAGCACCAATTACCTATGAGGAACATTTCCTCTACGTCCTCTGAAATAATACCTAAGTATCTTTCAGGGGGACGGGAAACTCTTTCCGATCTATGAGGTGGAGGAGGTAGTGTTCTTATTGGCTCAACCTGATTTGTTCCAATTGGTCCTTAGCTCTTTCCATTGTGAGACTTTCTCCCATCAAGCTTAATCTGCTTTCCAATGCCACTATCTGTTGAATAAACTATTTTTCCAAGAAATATGGCATGTCGACTCACAGTCACATTGTGGTCTTCTAGAATGTAGAAATAGTATCCTAATGACTCTTTAGGATATCCTATGAATCGAGCTCTGAAGGACCTAAACTCTAACTTGTCCGCTTGTTGTCTTTTGACATAAGCCGGACAACCCCAAATTCTGAGATGACTCAGACTTGATTTCTTACCGTGCCATATCTCATACGGTGTGGTAGGAACGGTTTTAAGGGGGAACCCTATTCAGCAAAATAGATTGAAGTTAATAATGAATGTCCCCAAAGGAAATCAGGGAGGTCTGTGAAGCTCATCATGGATCGAACCATATCCAATAGAGTCCGATTTCTCCATTCTGAAACCCTGTTGAGTTGAGGTGTTCCTAGTCGAGTCCATTGAGAGACTATGCCATTTTCCTTAAGATAGTCTAGGAATTCCCGGCTAAGGTATTCACATCCTCGATCTGATCGAAGAACCTTAATGGGTTTTCCAGTTTGTTTTTCTACTTCATGTCTGAATTCTTTGAACTTTTCAAAAGCTTCAAACTTATGTCTCATAAGATACACATACTGATACCTAGACAGATCATCGATAAAGGTAATGAAGTAGACAAAATTGCCTCTACCGGCACATCGAATGGCTGCACACATCAGTATGTACTAGGAAAGGAGATCTGTGGCCCTCTCCCCATGTCAACAAAAGGGAGTTTATCATTTTGCCTTGAAGACAAGATTCACAAGTTGGATATGACTTCAAAAGTCAATGGACTCAATAGCCCATTTTTCTCCAATTTGTTAATCCTATCTCTGCTATATACCTAATCTTAGGTGCCATAGATATCTATCGTTTGGACTATCCCTAGGTCAGTTTGGCATTCACGTTTTGCTCAATAGTTAAAACAGGTACATCATATGCAACTGATAAAGATCATTAACAAGAAAACCATTTGCAATTTTTATTTCTTTCATAAAAGAATATTACAATGGTCCTTAAAGAAGGTGATCCACATAAACCTTCTTGTGCAAGATGAAACAGAAATCAAATTCCTGCTAGCTGCAGGACTAATAAATAGTCTTTAAAACTAAGTCTAAACCAGATGGTAATCGAAGAGGGTATATTCCCATGGCTACTACAGCAACTCTTGCTCCATTACCGATGCGTAGGATCATGTCTCCATCCCTCAGCCTCCTGTTATCCTCAAGACCCTACATAGAAGTGCACAGATGAGCACTAGAACCAGAGTCAAGCACCCAACTGGATGCAGAAGAAACCGTAAGGTTAGACTCAATAACGAGCATACTCCAGAAGACCTTCCTTCTTTGTTCTTCAGGGTGGCCAGGTAAGTAGGGCAGTTCCGCTTCCAAATGGCCGTTTGCTGTTGCAATGGAAACACTTTCCTTTGCCATCGGCCTTTTTCCTTCGATTCTGCTCTTCTTCTTTGACCTTCCACCTTTATTACTTTTTCACAGACTTCTTTCATAAGACTTTCTTTTGGAAGAATCGTTCCATAGCAAGAACTGAGCCTTTAGAACCTTTTATAGAAAGCTCAGTGGTAACCACATATTTCATTAAACTCGGCCAAGAAATTCTGAAGTTTATGCATGTGGTAATCATGATGAATTGCCCATATCATTCAGTCAAGGATTGCAGAATAATATCGTTCTGCAGATCCAAGTCCAACTTCATAACCGAGCTTCTCAAGCTCTTCCATGTCCTTGATCATTGTCAGACAGTGATCTTGGACTGACTGCCCATCACGCTTCTTAGCCTTAAAAAGTCATTTTGTGACTTGATATTTGGCTGCACGACTCTGTTCACCAAACATCCCCTGTAGGTGAGCCAGCAACATTTGGCGAGCAGTCCCGATATCCTCATGTTGGCGCTGGAGCTCATCAGACATCGAGCCCAACATGTAGCATCTGGCCTTATTGTCTTCGTCAATCCATTTTTCCAGAGATGCTCTCTGTTCAGTGGATGGACGAGCTGGTAAGGTAGGAGGGTCCTGGTCCAAAACATGTGTTAACTTCTCTGAACCCAAAACAATTTTGTAGTTCCTGAGCCAATCTTTATAATTGGGTCCAGTCAGTCTATGTGTGTCTAGGATACGTGCCAATGGGTTGGACGCAGACATTTTCCTGTAAAGAGTCAAAGATTCTAGTTAGATACTATAATTTTGACTTGACCAATTTGTTTAGGGATTTTATTTTTAAACAAATTAGCTTCCACTATTTTCTCGGATCCCTACACTCCCTCTGTAGAGATGCAAAAATCTCCACGATTAATGATTTCTAGTGGGTGGTGCGGTCTCACCAACTGACTCATCACCTCACCTAACAGTTATTGGTGATGGGTTAGCCAATGAGTGAACAACTCTTGTTCAATGATTCTCTAATCATGGTGCTCCCAAACTTGGTCTCTAATTCATGAATCTCACCGTATCCAGAATATTGATCCACTCCTTAGTTAAGTCAGACCCACCATTTGCATGGACTGGGTTCCTAATTGGGTCTCTCACCGTATCCAAAATATTGAGCCCAACTCGTCCTCCAGCCCATAGCATCCAATGCCTAATAGACATGGTTGCGTCTTCCCGGTGCAACTGAGCCACTGTATCCAGCCGAGAACAATCAACCCCGGAAGGGCCCGCACGTCTACAATGGTGGAAGACCTCAGACTTAATCTTTTCTTAGGGAGAATTGATTCAGGTCTCTTTAAACTTGACTTATCTTAGTCATAACAATTATGACTAACCTAGTGGCATGGGTCAGCTTGGATTATTGACCACCTCAAATTAGAACTGTGTCAACAGATATGGCCAAGTAAGTGAGATCGGTGGAAGGAATATGCCGTTAACTCACAAAGAACGCATTTAGGTCGAGTAGACTTCCAATTAAAAACCAGTCGATCGTCTGTGCCAAACTTACCTTAGACCCAAATTGTGTGAGTCAGAACCAATTGGGTTAGCCTACAATCCAGACTCTAACCTCTGAGCTAATTAGGTCTTGCTTGATCGTGACTCGATCTTGACCCAGACTTAATCCTATTAGGCTGGTCAATTTTAAGCATTGTTTATCCCATCTAACCAACTCTTGATTCCGTTTGATCAAACCGCTTAGACCTAATTGGAGCTACCCAAGCCCGAACCCAGTATTATGAATATGTCTAGATTCTAAAATTCTCAATTTTAGACCTAATTAATATTCCATAAACTTAATTCTTAATTAAGTAGGGTTTCATAAATAAAATATGCACAATAAATCCTAGGATTTCAGGATCTAGGGTTTTGCAGAAAGTAAAGTTTTGGATTTCTGATTAAGGACGAACACGCAGCCCCCTACACATCATAAAGAACACCCATCGAATGGGAAGAGAAGGCCTTTAAACCCTTCTTTCATTCTAGATCGGACGGCCAAGAAGGAATGCCTAATCAGGAACATTCAATACTACAAAAAATATTCAGGATCTAATCATATATCCATCATATATAAAGTAGATCTAATCATGGCATTTTGCATACATCTCATGTATCAAATCATGCATATTTCATATCTAAATTATCTCATAATAATCTAAAAAATTATATTTAAATTGATCTAATCAAAAATAAATTCTAATCTAGACAATTATGTAGAACTATTCTACAACTAGTCTAGACATGCATCTATCATATCTCATATGATATTAAAAATTAAATAATTTTATTTGCTATTTATCAGATGTTATTATAACACTTATAATATCAGAAAAATAGTAAATAAGAAGATCTAAAATATGATTTAATCAGTAAATCAAAGACATGCAAAACTATTCTATAGAACTATTCTATTCTATTAGAACTAATCATGCATATCTTCTTAATCTTAGATCCAAATCATTTAATTTTAATTTTTTTGATTTCAGATCTGATCACATCTCATGTGACATCTGAAATCACTTATTTTCTAATTAAAATAAAATTAAAATTAGATCTAAATAATTTAGAACCAGGGCTCTGATACCAGTTGAATGGAAATCCTGATTTCCCGGTCCAGGTTCGTCCAGATCTGATCAGATCAAGAGATATATTTCAAAAATTTTTCTCTTGATCTCAATCAGATCTTGATATATTTTAGATCTAATTCTTATTATTTTTATAAATAAAAATAAATAAATTAAATCAAATTTAATTTACCTTGATTTGGGTAATCCTATTACCCTGTAGATATCCTGATTGCAGCGGAAGGTCTGGATCTAGCCACGCAAGCGCCTGGCCTCTACCGTACCACTCAGGTTGGATCTAGAGATCCTCTTCTTCTCTATCACATCTCCAAAAATCAGATCTGGATCTGATCTGGAGGATCTTCTAAACTCATTTTGAAGATCAGCAGTCATCCTTTGCAGCAGTGCAGCCTTCTTCTTTTGATCGCCTTTCTTTTGATCTAGAACGCACCAACCAAAATCCAAAACTCTTTTGGACGTGGAGAGGAGAAGGAGGAGAAGTTTAGGCATGGAGGAAGAGGGGAGAGGCAGCCTTTGGGCGTGGGAAATCTCTATTCAATTGCATTGCATTAGAATCTGAGTTGGGCGCAGGGTCTCTTTTATAGACTAAGCGTGATCCAACTCCTCTTATTCTCAACCAATCACAACCCTTTGTCAAATCAGATCTAAATCTGATTGGTTGGAATAGAGTCCCCTGGATTCCTCCTTAGAGGGTGCCTAAGACCAGTCAAACTGGACTCTTAGTAGAACTCTGATGGAATCCAAAAGGGAGGTGGAGTCCTTGTCCAACAAGGACTCCAAGGCGCCTCCAACTTGGGCACACGCCTAGGGTGGCATGCGCCCTCCTCCTTGCCAGGTTCTGGTAGGGGGATAGGCCCCCACCAGTTCTCCAATAGGTGTGTGACACATGGACAAAAGTCAAAGTGTCTATGGTCAACATTTAACCAATCAAAGGTCAACTTTTGACCAAAGTCAAAGGACCAAAAATGGCAGGTGACCAAAAATGGCAGGTCATGTCTTATAAAATAAGACAACCTTCCTATAACTAGACAACCTCCAGTATTACCATATGAAGGCCTCTGATTAAGCACAAACTTTTTTTGGCTCAGTCAGGATAACTTATTTGTGATAGTAAAAGAAGAACGTTAGGTTCAATCGAGTGCTAGCATGATTTTCTTGAACCTAATTGAATCTCATTCAGATCAAATTGAACTAGATTAGTTCAATTGATGATCACCAGATTCAAACCCCTTATTTGTGTGACCCAGTTAGTTCAGTTCTGTATGGTAAATGGGATATGTCATGATCTTCTATCATTAGACATACCGAAACTCTCTTTCGATGGATCAGAACTCTTCTGATTCGAAACAGTTAGAATGATCGATCATTCTAAATCATCTCTTTGCTCCCAAAATCCACCAGTGACACCTAGCAGTAACATGGTGGCAACCCATCAGAGCTGAAGTGAAACCTCTTGGTGCAGCTACCTGTGATTAAGTTCCTTCTATCTTGAGCCCCGATCAGATAGGTTAAGGTAAACTCGTCAAACCCTAGTCTCTGTCAATGATATAATCATTCGATTCGAGTCCAATGTGAAAACCTAATAGAAACTCTTTCTATTATTTCACTCTGCCATGGCCATGGGCTTCAGGACTTGATTCTCATGATTATCATAGGGTTGCTTCTCTACCACCGAGGTAGATAGATCCCATCTTGATGCAATCCAGTTCCTACAATGAACATGCTATAGCCAACATACACCTCAGGGTTCATATGGCTAGGAGACCGAGTAATGGTGTAGTCCAAACTATAACACCCTCAAGGTGAACTGCCGATGCATCTCAGGTCAAAGAACCAAGACACCACTACTGCGCATCGAGTCAGTCATTGACGAGAAGGTAGACTCCCTAATGACTATCTCGAGGTGGTCACGCTCAGTCCTCGTTCTCTAACGAGTACCTATACTTCGCTCCGGTGTCTCCACACCGTAGACTCAAGACTCATCTACTAAAGAGAAGTGATCGTACACCAACCTTTCGGATCAATCACCATCCTCGTGATGATCCTATGGTCGGGAGCTGTTTATAAGTTAATAATGATTATTCATGTCTTAAATTTTCAACTCTTGAAAATATGAATTATCATTACCATTAACTCAAAGGATGTATCATAGATACTAAATACACAGGTGTGATAGAAAATAACCCATTTTATTGATTATAGTCAAAATTATAATTTTGCCCCTAGAAGTGTATTACAAGTGTCAGCCAATTCTGGCTTCTAGGGCACATATATCTAACAAGGATAAGAGGCAACATCGTAGAGTGAAGTTTCTATTACCATAGGAGAATTTCTTGAGTAGGTCTTTGGTCAAAGTAGACATAGCCCATGATAAAGATGGGATCGAGCGGCCTGGCTCGACTCCCACGTTTGCCCACCATGATCAACAAGCATGCCCCAAGACATGGGAGCAAGATGGATCACAAGCTCACAAAATCAGGTGGAGGCTGAATGTCGAGTCGAGATGGAGATTGTTAAGATTTGATGCCTCGAATTTGATCCACAGCAAAAAGAGAATCAATTTCAGCACAGTAGTCAGGCCAGCTCTGATCTCGAACTATAGCCGAGCCACCTCTCTCAGGCAGACAGACAGTAGGAGTTTGGGTGAGATGCAGTCGAGCCAGCTCAACCCCTTACTGAGTCGGCTCGATGGAGGTGAACAGAACATGATGGGGTTTTTCTGTTTGGACTCAGATTGTGATTAATCCAAGAGATCTATGGGAGTTGCACGTGGACCATAAGATCTAGTGGCCATGGAGGATTGCGGTCACGATCTGAAGGTCGAAAAATATTTCAAGACTCCATCAATGATATGTTCGACTCATATTAGAAGAACAAGCCCTGTTAGGACTTCTGTGAACTACTGAGAAGAGGATTCTCATCCTATTTAAAGGGCTAAAGTGCTATGGAGCAAAAAAGATGGCGCATGTGGCATGAGAGGCACGTAAAGAGGCTCAAGCAGCTATCTAAAGAAGCCTGATAGAGCGCCAAATACGTGTAGCCTATGAAAGAGAGAAGAAATAAGTGCATAGCATCTGATAAGAAGGTTATGAGGGTAGAGCATCTTGTAGCTTTTGTGGGTCTTCTTGGGATTCTGAGAGAGCTTTTGTGAGGGTAGCTTCTAGTTGAGAGAGATTTGTATACGGTGAGTTGAAAGTGGATGTTCTCCTCTTGTACCTATTTTTTTCTTTCATAGTGAAGCTTTGCATGCCCCATGAAGATGAGCTTTTAGACTAATCTACGTACTTAATTATTTTCTTAATTTATTTTTTTTTCTACCATAATAATTTGGTATTAGATTCTTAACAAGTGGTATTAGAGTAGCCGATATCTCAATAATTTGGTATCAGAGTGAGTTGATACCATAACAATCGTATGAGTGAGTTGGGCTGCATACCCACATGTGTCCTTGCATGCCTAGGTTGGCCCAGCATCGTGCGCTGCCAACCTAGCACATGCAGCCACCGACCTACACTGGCCTGTGGGCCATGCCACCTTCTCTGGCCTTCCTTTTTGTGTAATTCCTTCGCTTGGACTCCATTTGGGCTATTCTTAGTCTTGTTGGATTTCATTCATCATCCTAGACTCGATGTTCTAGGCTTATTATGGATCGAATCTTGAGATATTTTTCTTAATAATCTTCATCTAGACTCGATGTTCGGCCTTCATCTATTTTTGAGAGCCTATGATCCATCTCACCCCCATGCCCTAGGACATGCCTAGTGTCTCATGGATGGACAAACATAGGAGTCGAGCTAGGCTACTCGATCCAACCTCCATCATGAGTTGCATCCACTCTAACTAAAGACTTGCTTGAAAAAGTCTTCTATGACAATAGAAACTTTACTCTGTGATGTCATCTCTCATCCTTCTGAATCTCTTGTCTCATGCCTGATCCATCTTTACTTAGAGCTCCATCTCACATTGGGCTTCCTCTGGCTCCTAAAGCTCCACCTCGCACTAGACTTTCTGTCGGATAGTAATATCCTCTTATCTTCTTCTTTTTTTCTCATGTCGTATCGATATCTATCTTTCTTGGATGCTGTTATGATCTTAGGCAGGTGATCCATGTTCCGTAATTAAGGGATCTACCCCAATAAGTGATATCAGAGCTTGGTGATATCACAATAATTAATTATTATATGAAATTAAATACTAACTATGCTTGGCTAGCACTGGCCATGAGGTTCAAGATTAATTATAGGGATGACTTTGACCTAATAAAAGATCCAAGATTTGATGAGAGATTGAATTCAAATCATGATTATTTTTAGATCAGATCTAAATTAATTGGGCTTGATTTAATTAAGGCTAATTGGATGAATTATCCAAGTTAGACTTGGACCTAAATCCTAATTTGATTAGGGTTAATCAATCTATTCAAACTAGGTGTGATCAGGTTCGAATCGGATTTGAATTGGACCTAATTTTGACTAAATTTAATTTCGTCAACTAGTAGCTTTGACCACTAAGATTCTCTCTCATGTGGGCTGACCAAGGTGGAGGTGAGGCACTGATTTATTCAGCCCCAACCCTATGTTGGGTGGCAACAAAGGGAGGCCAATGGTTGGCACCAATTAGATCTACTAATGGGATTAGGAAATCACCTCAGGTTTCCTACTTGAAGTAGGATTTGACTAGTCAAGTTAGTTATGATTGGAATCCTTATTAGATGAGGATTGTATCAAGTCTTGGGCATCAACTATAAATAAGGAGGAAGGCACTTGAGTGTGGCATAATTGATACCTTGCTCTTGGGCATGGTGCACTTGATACCTTGCTCTTGGGCATGAGATAGGTTAGGCATGAGAGAGAGAGAGAGAGAGCCCTAGGGTAGAGCTTTTCTTCCTCTTGGCATGTGGGTGGGAGATTTTGTCTTGCTGCCCCTCTTCTCTTCATCTTCTCTTATGTGTGACACCCAATCACATCCTTCTTTTTTGTGCCGCGTGGCGTGCGTGCGAAGTAAAGGGTCTGTGCTTTTGAATCTCGCAAAATAAAGCTGCAGAATTTTTAGCACCTCTATCTTCTTTCTACTGCACATCGAGGTATGTTTCATAATTATTATAAAAATTTTTAAAACTAAAATATATTCTTCCTAATCATTATTTGAAGATGATTCAGATGCAGAAGAGTTTTCCTTCAACTAGTATCAGAGCCAGTCCAGGCTTTGATCTTAATGCGATTAAAATTCTAGTTATGCTGAATTTCACATCTAGATTGTCACCAGATGTTTTTTCTTCAAATCAAATTAGTTTTGAACATAATTTCTTTAAAATTTTAATCTGATATTGATTAGATCTCAATGTAGAAGAATCATGTCTGATTTCATAATATTTTGGTGAGCGATTAGATAGTTATATGTCTAGTTTTTTCATGGAAGATGAAATCTATTTTGAACAGATTTTTTATGAAGTTTTGTTCATTGTTTAAATCAGATTTTAGTTTATATCCAGATTTATTTCTAATAGATTTTTGTCCTAATTTAGATCTAAAAGTGTATGTTTATATGTTGCATAAATTAGGTTCATATCTGAATTAATTTGTGATGTTATCATATATTTTAATTAGCATAGATAAAAATTTTGCATGCTATCCAAATTCTATACATGAAACAAACATTATTTTTGTTCATATATATATGATATATTATATAATTTTTTTTGAATAACTAAGTAAGCAAATTGAGTTGATCACCATGACCTTCCGATCATAAGAGAAAGAAGGGATTAGATCCCTTTATTGCTCAATCGTTAGGGTTTCTCTTATGGCGTGTAGGGATGCTACTATGATTATATCTCATGAAGAAGAACAATAAAAGGACATGATGAAAATTATTTTAATCAAAAATAAATTTAGATTAGATATAAAGAAGATTTATGATTTATTTAATTACTATTTTAAGCAATATATTTAGATCTAAAAACTAGTTTCAATATCTGAAATTCCTGAACATGAGATGTTTGTTAGGTCTGAATTTTATGACATATGATGTTGTTATGATGTATATGATGCATGAGAGTAATTTAGATCTATTTAATTCATATTTAATGAGTGAATTATGATATGAAAAATTGGTTTTAAGATCTTTAATTATGATTAAACATGAACAGATAAAATAGACCACAGAAGAACTATATGTTTTATGCTGTTGTTTTAAACAATTGAAATTATTTCAACTCTACACTTAATTAAGAATTAAAAGTAGGAACAACTAGATCTAGAATTGAAATTTTAAGATCTAATGTCGATGCATAAAATATGGGTATGGGCTAGCTCGAGTTAGGTCAATTAACTAGTTTAGACCTAGGGTTAGAATTAAATATGGACCTAATTAAGAAATTGACTAAATCTAACCAAGAGTTGAATTAGATTAGATCAGGATTTTTCTAGATCAAACTTAATAGTTGTAGATTGATCAAGTCCATAATTTTGATCTTACCAAATGGACCTGATTATGGCTTAGTAGTCTAGCCTAAGTTGTTTTGTTGATCTAATCGAAGCTTAATGATAAATTGGTGTCTAAGATAAGTTTGGCAGTTTAACCGATGGTTTTTAATTAGCAGCCCACTTTCTTGACTATTATAATGGTGTCTAAGGTAAGCCTTGGCAGACCCTCCCATCAATCTCACTTACCTAGCTAATTTGATCAATTGAGATTTTAGTTAAGTTGCCTAATGATCTGAGCCAACCCATGCTATTAAAGTAAATCAGTATGACTGATTTAGGTGCCCATGGACTAGTTTGTTTTATGACTTGGTGAAATCAGTGGAAGGATCCTTTGAAATAACTAGTTAATCTCTTCTATTATTCTCAATCATAATAATAAAATTTTCTTAATTATTAGATCCTAAAAATGATAATATTATAGGGATAACAAAATCATAGCCTCCAATTAAAGTGGATGATAATGGGTCCAATAATCTACGTAAGCATTGAAGGTGCCTTACGCCTGATTTTCATCTAGATATTAGAATTATTATTTATTATATGATGACTCTGTTGTGACTAGTTGATGAATGGTTGGGTTGGCCAGATCTTTTCTTGGGCCTAATCATTTACTAGTTAGATCCACTAAGTAGGTTCATATTAATAGTTGGACCTAACCAAGACTTTCAGTAGAGGCACCATACGCCTGCTAAAGAGATGCTTGGGGTGAAATAAATACTAAAAATTATTTTAAAAAATAATTGATTAAGAAACTACCCATAGATGCACATGAATTGGCCAGAGCTTTTCTCAGGCCCATATGCAGTCTGTCTTGATTCTAGTATCGGCTATGAAATTAATATAATTTCTCAAATTGGAGGTAGAGGCTACCAATTCATATAAAATAGTAAGAGAACCTTTAGATTAAAGTCCATATCTTTAGGATTTAATAATTCATATACTAATAGATCTTATGTTCTCTTTTCAGCAAGATGGTTAACACTTTGTTGCTTCAATCACTATTGGACAATGATAAGCTTATAAGACCAAATTTTGAAAGCTAGTATCAAAAGCTCAAAATAGTTTTGAGCATAAAAGGATCCTATATATTCTTACAGATCTAGCATCTAATGAACTTGCTGCTAATATGCATGGTATGGTAAGAGATACTTATAAGAAGTAGCTCAATGATCGTATGACTGTTCGATGCATCATGAGGGCTACCGTGAATGATGAATTCAGCTAAAAATTCAAGGATGCTCAGTCAAAGAAAATGTTTCAAATGTTGAATGAATCCTTTGTTACCCTTAAGGATGTGGAGAGACACAAAACATCTTGTGCTATCTTCAATGCCTGAATGCATGAGGAGGCATCGATTATGGATCATGTACTATACATGATCGAGCAAATCGATTATCTGAGCAAACTCAATTTTTCTCTGCATGAATAGTTGGGCAAGGATGCAATTTTGAATTCACTTCCTATGTCCTACCTCCTCTTTCTCAGTTATTATAGAATGACGAAGCCTATGGTGAACTATCATGGTTTGCTAAGGTTACTGTAGACTTTTAAGAGGGGCCATCAACTACAAAAGGAGCTAGTGCATGTGGTAGGACAGTCATCGGCATGTCATCACTTTATGAAAGGGGGAAAGAAAAAAAAACGTGCAGAAGAATAATACTAGGCCTTTAAATCCAATTAGCCCAAGAAGCCTAGAGCAGATCATAGCCAGGTAGAGTGCTTCTTTTGCAAAAAGCTGGATCACTGGAAGAAGAACTATCCTCTTTATATTGCATCCCTTGATCCGAATAGGCTAAAGAGGAATAAGTAAAAGGTTGATAGGCAAGGTACTTATATGATAATATCTTGTAATTTCTCTATTTATGATACTACTATCTAGGTATTAGATACTAGAAGTTCAATTAATATTTATAATTTATTGCAGGGACTTCAAGTTAGGAGGAAGTTCGAGGATGGTGAGCTATTCCTAAATGTTAAAGATGGAAGATCTGTTCTAGTTCTAGCCTTAGGAATAGTTCAGCTTATACTCGATTTAAATGTCATTTCTTTATATGATCGTTATTATTGTCCATCTTTTTTTTAAACATTATTTCTTTAGGCCATTTGGCCAAGAACGATTATAGTATAGCTTTTTAATAAAAAAAGTTATGATATCATTATGAATGGTGTTATTATAATGCATGGATAATTAAAGAATAATATTTATATATTATCACAACATGTTAGTATAATATACACACCAAACAAATGTCCAAAGTTAGATAATACTAATGATACCTACTTTTGATATTGTTGGCTAGGTCATATAAATAAGAACAGGATAAATAGGTTAGCTAAAGAGAAAATCCTCGATATTAATAATTATGAATCATTACCGACATGTGAATCTTGTCTTCTTGGTAAGATGATAAAGTCATCTTTTAAAGAAAAAAGTGAATGAGCCTAAGATGTTCTGGGTCTGATACATATAGATGTATGTGGACCCATGAATATAAGTGCATGAGGTAGATATAATTACTTTATTACATTCACTAACGACCTATTGAGGTATGGGTACATCTATCTTATAAAATATAAGTCTGAATCATTTAAAATATTTAAACGATTTTGTAGTGAATTAGAAATATAAACTAAGAAGGGTATTAAAATTCTTCAGTTAGACCGAGGAGAAGAATATCTCACCAGTGAGTTTTTGACATATCTAGAGAAGAATGAGATTCTCTCTCAATAAATACTGTTAGATTTGTGTTCCCTAGAAGTCAGAATTGGTTAACACTTGTAATACACATCTAAGGGCAAAATTATAATTTTGACTATAAATAATAAAATAGATTATTTTCTATCACAGTGTGTATTTGAAAGTGTTTGTGATACATTTCTTGAGTTAATGATAATGATAGTTCATATTTTCAAGAGTTAAAAATTTAAGATATGAATTTTCATTATTAACTCATAAAATGCTTCCGACCGTAGGATCATTATGAGGATGGTAATTGATCCAAAAGATTGGTGTACGATCGCTTCTTTAGGATAGATGAATCTTGAGACTACGATGTAGAGACATTAGAGCGAGAGTATAGGTACTCGCTAGAGAACGAGGGCATTGAGCATGACCACCTCGAGCAGTCATAAGGAAGTCTACTTTCTCATCAATGACTAGCTTGAAGCTGCAATGGTGTTTGGTTCTTTAACCTGAGGTGCATCGATAGTTCACCTTAAGGGTGTTATAGTTTGACTACACCATAACTCGATCTCCTAGTCATTCAGAATTCTGAGGTGTATGTTGGCTATAGCATGCTCATTGTAGGAATTGGATTACACCAATAGGAGATCTATCTACCTCAATAGATAAGGAGCGATCCTATGATGATCATGAGAATCAAGTCCATAAGCCCATGGCCATGGCAGAGTGAAATAATAGAGAGTCTCGATTAAGATTTCCACATCGGACTTGAATCGAATGATTAATTCATATGATAAAAATTATGGTTTGACGAGATCACCTTAACCCTAATTCGATCGGAGCTCAAGATAGAGAAACTTAATCACACAGATAACTACATCGAGAGGTTCATTTTTAAGTCTGATGGATTGCCATCATATGCTACTAGGTGTCACTGGTCGATTTTGGGAGCAATTAGAATAATTTGGATGATTGATCATACTAGTTATTGAAATCAAAAAAATTCTGATCCATCGGAAGGTATTTCGATGATGTCGATGATAGAGATTGCGACGTATCCCATTACCATACAGAACTGATCATAACTGGATCATACAAATAAGAGTTTAGATCTGGATATCATCAATTGAACTAACTCAATTCAATTGATTTGAATAAGATTCAATTAAGTTCAAGAAAATCATGCTAGGGGTATTCTTATGATGTGTAGGGGTGCTGCACATTCATCCTTAATCAAAAATCAAAAACTTATTTTTTGCAAAATTCTAGATCCTAAAATTCTAGGATTTTGTTTACATATTTTGTTTATGAACCTTATACTTAATTAAAAATTAAGATTATGAAATATATTAAATCTAAAATTAAGAATTTTCAGATCTAAGATATATTCATAAAATTGGGTTCGAACTTAGGTACCTTAATTAGGTCTAGTGGTCGATTAAACTGAATCAAGAGTCGGTTAGATGGGATCAAGAGTGCATAAATTGACCAGCCTAATATGATTAAATCTAGGTCAAGGTTGAGTCACATGAGTGATCGATCAAGTTAAGATCTAATTAGGCTCAGTGGTTAGAGTCTAGATTGTAGGCTAACCCGATTGGTTCTGGCTCAATAATTTAGTGTCTAAGGTAAGCTTGGCAGATATGACTGACTAGTTTTTAATTAGGAGCTACTCAACTCAAATGTGTTCTTATCGAGTTAATGGCATATTCCTTCCATCGATCTCACTTACCTGGCAATATTTGTTGGCTCAGTCCTGATCTAAGGTGGCTAATAATCCAAGCTAACCCATGCCACTAGGTTAGTCATAATGATTATGGCTATGTCAAGTCAAGTTTAAAGAGACCTAAATCAAATCTCCCTAAGAAAAGATTAAGTCTAAGGTCTTCCACCATTATAGATGTGCGGACCCTTTTCGGGGTTGATTGTTCTCGGTTGGTCATAGTGGTTCAATTGCACTGAAAAGATGCAACCATGTCTATTAGGCATTGGATGCTATAGGCTGGAGGATGGATTGGGCTCAATATTCCAGATACGATGAGAGATCTAATTAAGAATCCAATCTATGCAAATGATGGATCTAGCTTAACTAAGGAGTGGATCAATATTCTGAGCACGGTGACATTCATGAATTAGAGACCAAGCTTGGGTGCACCATAATTGAAAAATCATTGGACTAGAGTTGTTCACTCATTGGCTAATCCATCATCAATAACTGTTAGGTGAGGTGATGAGTCAGTTGGTGGGACTGCACCACCCATTAGAAATTATTAATCATGAAGATTTTTGCATCTCTATAGAGAAAATGTAGGAATCTAAAAAAATAGTGGAAGATAATTTGTTTAAAAATCAAACCCCTAAATAAATTGTTCAAGTCTTAATTATAAAATCTAACTAGAAACTTTGACTCTCTACAGAAAAAGAAAAATGTCTATATCCAACCCACTAGCCCATATCCTGGACACCCAAAGACTGACTGGACCCAATTACAAGGATTGGCTATGAAACTTCAAAATTATTTTGGATTTTAAGAAGTTAACTAATGTATTGGACCAGGATCTCCCCACCTTACCAGCTCGTCCATCCACTGAATGGAGAGCGTCTCTTGACAAATGGATAGATGAAGATAACAAGGTCAGATACTATATGTTGGGCTTGGTGTCTAATGAGCTTCAATGCCAACATGATGATATCAAGATTGTCCATCAAATATTGGCTCAGCTACAAGAGTTGTTTGGTGAACAGAGTCACGCAGCCAAATATCAGATCACTAAACAACTATTTAAGGCTAAAATGTGTGATGGACAGTTAGTCCAAGATCATTGTCTGATGATGATCAAGAACTTAGAAGAGCTTGAGAAGCTTGGAGTGAAGTTAGATCAGGATTTGTAGAATGACATAATTCTACAATCCTTGACTGATGTGTATGGGCAGTTCATCATGAACTACCATATGCATAAACTTCAGAATACTCTGACTGAGCTTATGAACATGCTGGTTATTGCTGAGCTTTCTATGAAAGGTTCTAAAGGCTCAATACTTGCTATGGAATGGACTTTTTTTAAGAGAAAGTCTTTTGGAAAGAAGAAAAAGTCTATGAAAAGGCAGAAGATGGAAGATGGAAAGAAAAAGAAGGCAGAGCTGAAAAAAAGGCAGCTGACAAAGGAAAGTATTTTCATTGTAATACTGAGGGCCACTAGAAGCAGAACTGCCCTATATACTTGGCCATCCTAAAGAATAAGAAGGAGATAGGTCCTTCTGGAGGTATGCTCGTTATTGAATCTAACCTTATAATTTCTTCTGCATTCAGTTGGGTGCTTGACTTTGGTTCTAGTGCTCATTTATGCACTTCTATGTAGGGTCTTGAGGATAGCAGGAGGCTGAAGGATGGTGAGATGATTCTATGCATCAAAAATGGAGCAAGAGTTGCTGCTGTGGTCATGAAAATCTATCCTCTTCGACTACTATCTGGCTTAGATTTAGTACTTAGGGATTGTTATTATGTACCTACTGCAAGTAGAAATTTGATTTCTATTTCATGTTTAGCATAAGAAGGCTATGTAATTAATTTTCTTAAGGACCATTATAATATTCTTTATGAAAAAAATAAAATTGCAAGTGGTTTCCTCATTAACGGTCTCTACCAGTTATATATTGATATATCTATCTTTAATATCAAGCAAAATGTGAATGTTGTAAAATGACCCAGGGATAATTCAAATGATAGGTATCTATGGCACCTAAGGCTAGGTCATATAGCAGAAGATAGGATTAACAAATTGGAGAAAACCAGGCTCTTGAGTTCGTTGACTTTTGAGTCATATCTAATTTATGAATCATGTCTTCATGGCAAAATGATTAAGCTTTCTTTTATGGGCATGGAGAAAGGGCCACAGATCTACTTGACCTAGTACATACTGATGTGTGCAGCCTATTTGATGTGCCAGCTAGAGGCAACTTTGTCTACTTCATAATCTTTACCGATGATTTATCTCGATATGGGTATGTGTATCTTATGAGACATAAGTCTGAAGCCTTTGAAAAGTTTAAGAAATTCAGATATGAAGTAGAAAAGTAAACTGAAAAATCCATTAAGATTCTTCGATCAGATCGAGGAGGTAAATGCCTTAGTCGAGAATTCCTAGACTATCTCAAGCAAAATAGCATAGTCTCTCAATGGACTCCACATGGAATATCTCAACTCAACAGGATTTCAGAATGGAGGAATCAGACCCTATTAGATATGGTCTGATCCATGATGAGCTTCACAGACCTTTCTAATTTTATTTGAGAACATAGTTTGTTAACTGCAATATATTTACTAAATAGGGTTCTCTCTAAAATCGTTTCTACCACACCGTATGAGATATGGCATGGTAAGAAATTAAGTCTGAGTCATCTCAAAATTTGGGGTTGTCCGGCTCAAGTCAAAAGATAACAAGCGGACAAGTTAGACTTTAGGTCCTTTAGAGCTCGATTTATAGGATATCCTAAAGAGTCATTAGGATATTATTTCTATATTCTAGAAGACTATATTGTAATTATGAGTCGGCATGCCATCTTTCTTGAAAAATAGTTTATTCAAAATAGCGGCATTGGAAAATATATCAAACTCAAGGAGAAAGTCTCATAAGAGCAACGAGCTAAGGACCCTATGGAATCAAATCAGGTTAAGCCAATACAATCACTACCTCCTCCACCTCATAGATCAGAAAGGATTTTCCATCTTCCTAAGAGGTACTTAGGTACTATCTTAGAGGAAGTAGAGAAAATATTCCTCATAGGTAATGGAGTTTATGGTGATGATCCCAAAACCTATGATGAGGCAATATCAAATATCGACTCTAAGAAATGGTTAGAGGCAATAAAGTCAGAAATTGACTCGATGCACTCAAACCAAATCTGAACCTTGGTAGATCCACCAGAAGGTATAGTACCTATTGGGTGTAAATGGATCTTCAAGAGAAAGATAGGTGCACATGAGAATGTGGAGACATTCAAAGCTAGATTAGTAGCAAAAGGTTATAGTCAGTGCGAAGATATTAACTATCAGGATACCATTTTGCCAGTAGCTATGCTAAAATCTATCTACATATTGCTTGCTGTTGCAGCTTATTTCGATTATGAAATATAACAAATGGATGTAAAAATGACATTCTTAAATGGATACCTTGAGGAAGATATCTATATGAAACAGCTGCTAGGTTTCACATCTAGTGATGCTGACCACAAAGTATGCAAGCTACAAAGATTCATATATGGACTTAAGCAAGCATCTCGGAGCTAGCTTACTTGATTTAATGATGTAATCAAATTATTTGGTTTCATCAAAAATAAGGAGGAATCATGAATTTTCAAAAAGGTCAGTGGAAGTGCTATTATCTTCCTCATACTGTATGTGGATGATATCCTCCTTATTGGAAATGATATTTCCATATTGACCATAGTTAAAATGTGGTTATCCAAAGAATTCTCCATGAAAGACCTAGGAGAAGCATCCTCCATTCTAGGAATTAAGGTCTATAGAGATAGATTGAATAGGATGCTAGGTCTTTCACAGAAGACGCACATAGAGGAAGTGCTAAAGAGGTTTAGCATGGAAAACTCCAAGAGGGGATTGGTACCCTTCAGACATGACATTCACCTCTCCAAAAAAATGTGTCCCAACACACCAGAGGAGATTGAACGCATGAACAAGATCCCTTATGCTTCAACAATAGGAAGCCTCATTTATGCCATGTTATATACACGATCTGATATAGCCCATGCTATGAGTGTCACGAGCAGATATCAGTCGAATCCAGATGAAGAATACTGAACTTCTATGAAATGTATCCTTAAGTACTTGAGAAGAACTAAGGATGTGTTGTTGATTTTTGGTAATGGAGATCTCCAAGTCTAGGAATATACAGACTCGAATTTTAAGTCCGATGTAGATGATCGAAAGTCAACATCTGGGAGTCTGTTTGTGTGTAATCATGGTGCTGTCAGTTGAAAGAGTTTCAAGCAGACAGTGATAGCAGATTCCACCATGGAAGCAGAATACATCGCTGCGTCAGAAGCTATGAAGAAGGCATTCTGGTACAAGAAATTCACCATAGAGATTGGAGTGATGCCATCAGATGCCATTCCTTTGTACTGCGATAATAATGGCATCATAGCCCTTGCTAAGGAGTCGACGTCTCATCAAAAATTTAAGCAAATTGAGCGGCGATACCACCTCATCCATGATTACCTTAAGAAAGATTATGTTGAGATCAAGAGAGTCAACTCCGCAGATAATGCGGCAAACCCACTCACAAAGCCATTGGGCCAGTAGAAGATCGAAACCCACCTTGAGAAGATGGGACCTAGATTTGCAACCAATTAGCTTTAGGTCAAGTAGGAGTTTGTTAGATATGTGTGTCCTAGAAGTCAGAATTGGCTAACACTTATAATACACATCTAAGAGAAAAATTATAATTTTGACTATAAATAATAAAATGAATTATTTTTTATCACAGTGTGTATTTGAAAGTGTCTGTGATACATCCCTTGAGTTAATGGTAATGATAGTTCATATTTTCAAGAGTTGAAAATTTAAGACATGAATTTTTATTATTAACTTATAAAATGCTTCCGACCGTAGAATCAT
Source organism: Cocos nucifera (assembly GCA_006176705.1). NCBI lineage: Eukaryota > Viridiplantae > Streptophyta > Magnoliopsida > Arecales > Arecaceae > Cocos > Cocos nucifera. The sequence goes on from QRFJ01004827.1 coordinate 101,559, forward strand.
CATGAGGATAGTGATTGATTCGGAAGGTTGGTGTATAATCGCTTCTTTAGGATAGATGAGTCTTGAGTCTACGGTGTAGAGACATCAAAGCGAGAGTATAGGTACTCGCTAGAGAATGAGGGCACTGAGCGTGACCACCTCGAGCAGTCATGAGGAAGTCTACCTTATCATCAATGACTGGCTCGAAGCTATAGTGGTGTGTCTAGTTCTTTGACCTAAGGTGCATCGGCAATTCACCTTGAGGGTGTTATAATTTGACTACACCATAACTTGGTTTCATAGCCATTCAAAACCCTGAGGTGCATGTTGGCTATAGCATGTTCATTGTAGGAATTGGATTGCACCAATAGGGGATCTATCTACCTCGATAGATGAGGAGCAACCCTATGATGATCATGAGAATCAAGTCTATAAGCCCATGGCCATGGTAGAATGAAATAATAGAAAGAGTTTCTATTAATATTTTCACATCGAACTTGAATCGAATGATTAATTCATATGATGGAAATTAGGGTTTGACGAGATCATCTTAATCCTAATCCAATCGGAGCTCAAGATAGAGGAACTTAATCACATAGGTAACTGCACTGAGAGGTTTGTTTTTAATTTTGATGGGTTGCCATCATATGCTACTAGGTGTCACTAGTGGAATTTGGAAGTAATTAGAATGATTTGGATGATCGATCATACTAGTTGTTTGAATCAGAAAAGTTCTAATCCATCGGAAGGTGTTTCGATGATGTCAATGATAGAGATCGTGACGTATCCCATTACTATATAGAACTGAACCTAACTGGATCACACAAATAAGGATTTAGATCTGGATATCATCAATTGGACTAACTTAGTTTAATTGATTTGAATAAGATTCAATTAGGTTCAAGGAAATTATGCTAGCACACGATTGAGCCTAATATTCTCCTTCAACAATCATTAATGCTTGTCTTGTTTGAGCCAAATATATTTGGACTCACTCAAAAACCTTTACTTGGTCTAACTGGAGCTTGTCCAGATCAAAAAAGAGTTGTCTTAATTTATGAGATAAATTTGAGACAACACCTACCATTTTCTGTCACCTGTTAAATCTTGTCTTTGGACTTTGGTCAAATGTTGACCATTGACACTTAGACATCTGCCCATGTGTCATGCACCCATAGAAAAGAAGATGGGGCTTTGTCCCCCTACTAAAAGGCAAAAGGGGAGGGGGTGCATGCCTAGGGTGGCATGCATCCAATGAGGATGATGCTTGGAGTCCCATACAGATGGGACTCCAGGTTGCTTCATGCTCTCTACTTGGGTGGCACCAAAGAGTCATCTTTGATCAATCTTGGTGCCACCTAAGGAGGTTTGTGAGGGACTCTAATCTGATTGAATTAGATGATGTCATCCCATCAATCAAATTTAGATCTGATTGCACAAAGAGCCATGATTGGTCGGGATGATGTGGCACTATATGGCACTGCAGGGTCTATATAAATCCTATCTGCACCTAAGATTTTGAGTTTCTACTCTTTACCCATGCCACATAGCCCTTCTCCCTCCTTCTCCACACCACCCTCTGATTCTCTCTCTCCTCTTCATGCCCAAAAGGCTTTGGGCTTGAGTTTGGTGTGATCCAAGCAAGAGAAAGGCGATAGGAAAGAAAGAAGGCAGCACTGCTGCAAGAGACAATAGTTGATCTTCAAAAGGCATTTTGAAGACCTTCAAGATCAGATCCAAATCTAATTTTTGGAGCACAGATTGAGAAGGAGAAGATCTCCAGATCCTACCTAAGTGGATACTAGTAGAGGCCAAGTGCTTGCATGGCTATATCCAGAACCTCAGGCAAACATCAGGATCATCATAGGATATTAAGATTACCCATAACATGGTACAATTAAATTAGATTTATTTTATTTTATTTTATTTTTATTTTATTAGATTGATAAAATTAGATCTGAAGAGTCTCAGATCTGATTTGGATCTAAGAAAATTTTTTTTGAAATATCCCTCTTGATCAAATCAAATCTGAACGAACCTAACCCAGGAAATAGGATTTTTTTCTTTAGATACCTCTAGGTGCACCACAGCATAATGGTGTATCAAAAGGAAGGAATCTAACTCTATTAGATATGATTTGATCCATGATGGGGTTTGCTAGTCTATCGATCTTCTTTTGGAGACATGCACTAGAGTCTGCATGTTATGTTGTTAATAATGTTCCGAGCAAGTCTATCACAAAAACTTCGTATAAGATATGGACTGTGCATAAATCAACACTCTCTCACCTTTGGGTTTGGGGATATCTGGCTTCTGTAAAATATTTAAAGATAGATAAGCTTGGACTAAGGTTCGATAAGTGCTTGTTTATTAGATATCCAAAAAAAAATTAGGGTATATTACTTCTATCTTGTTGAAAAATAAAAGGTGTTTGTTAGTAGGCAGATTTATTAGAAAAGAAGTCCCATCAGATAACCAAACACATTCTATGTCACTATCATCTTGTGTGAGAGATCGTGGATCGAGATTATGTCAATCTTCAAAAGATTGATAAAAAGGAGAACTTGGCTGACCCATTCACTAAAGCCCTCGAACTTAAGAAGTTCGATGATCATAAGATGAAGATGGGTATTAGATACTATTCTGATTGGCTTTAATCCAAATGAGAGTTTGTTGAAAAAAATGTTCTAAAGCCAATCATTTAAACTGTAGATGGTTGAATTTTTGTATATGTATATGAATTAAATTTATTAACAAAAATTATTTTTGGTAGTTTATCATATTGCATCTTCTCTTGTGTGTGTCATCCAATCACATCCTTCTCTTCTGCATCGCATGGCATGCATGAGAAGTAGAAGATTTGCGCTTTCGAATCTCGTGAACCTAAGCTATAGAATTTTCAGCACCTCAATTTTCTTTCCACTGCGCATTAAGGTACGTTTCATAATTGTTATAATTTTTTTTTAAAACTAAAATATATTCTCCCAAATCATGGTCTAAATATGACTCAAATGCAAAAGAGTTTTTCTTCATGAATCACATGGTAACTACACCTAGAGATTTATTAATACAATTCTACTGGGTTGCTACTATATATTGCTAGGTGTCATTAATAGATTGTGAGACTAATAAAAGTTATTTAGATGATCAATAATTTTTAATTAATTGAATTATAATTATTTAAATCCATTAAAAGATGTTTCAATGATATTAATAATGGAGATCATAAAATATTTCACTATCAAATAAAATAGAACCTATGGGGTCACACAAATAAGAAAATTGGTCTAAGATGGTGTAATTGGGCTTCTCAAGTTCTAATTGGATTAGGATTTAAAGAAATCCAATTGGGTTTGGAAAAATCATGCTAGTACATTGTTAAACTCAAATTCTCTTGAACTTGGGCTCTCTATTGAATAGGGCTTTTGACCAAGTCAATGCACACAATCTGGATAAGGATGAAGACCAAGAGTTGGCACCTCATCTTATCTGAATTTGGCATGGACTCTTGAGGAGAGGGGGAACCAATAGTTGGTGCCTTGGTGCCCCATCTTGATTAACTTGAGAAAGGAGGAGAGGGGCATGTGCCCTCTTCTAGATAAGATCCAGGGGAGCATGCCCATCTGGATAAGGCACCAAGAGTTGGTGCTAGGGTTTTGGCATGAAAAATTTAAAAGGGGTGCATACATAGGTTTTCTTCATGAAGATTTTAGGATGCATGCCTACTCATGTTTGTTAGGGTATCAACTTACTCTAATACTGATTGTTGTGGAAGTCTGGCCAGGACACCACCGTCTTAGGACTTCTTGATACCACTTGCATTGTACTCAATCACGTATAAATACCACAAGAGAAAGAAAGAAGAAAAAAGATAAGAGAGTACACAATCAAGTATGTGGATTACACTAAGGTCTACCTCCATGGGGCATGCAAACTTTACTATGAGAGAAAAAAATCAAATAAATACAAGAGAAACTTAACACTCAACCTTTGTACAAGAGTCTCTCAATAAGAAGCTACAAAATTCTCATAAAAACTCTCTAAAATCTCTCAAGAAGCCTCTCAATACCTCCAGAACATCACCAGCTCTCCAATGCAATAAATGGTTCATCAATTAGAGTTCTATAGACTCCAAAAATTAAAAAATAATATTTTAGTAGAAAATCCAGTCCCAAACACCTCTAAGATCACTTTTTGGCTATCTGATAATTATCACAAATTACTAAAAACTAGCAATAAATAATAAATTAATTAAAATTTATTTTAAAAAATTATTATTTTTAATAGTGTTTTGGAGGAAAGAAATCCACCAATGCGAAAAGCTCAATTTATGGGTTCTAACAAAACAAATTTCACTCAAATAAAGCTAAAACAAAAAAGATATGAAGTCTAAAAGTTTAAAAAAGAAGAAAAAAAAAAGTAAATCGATCGACTGAATCGGCCAATCCAGCCAAATCTAATTCTAGCAAAATCGACCAGCACCAGACTGCCGACCGTGGCCTGGCCCAATTTGCCAGCGTAGCCCGCCAGAGCCCATGCATGAAAAAATAAATGCAGCATAGTTCCATTATTCGGCTGACATCAAGGTGATGCCATTCCTCACATGGTGGAATGAATGCCAGCTCAGTTGGCATGGTGAATTAGAACACGCCGCATGGTCGACCTAAACCCTTAAGAGGTTTACAAAAAAAACCTAAGTAGTGTTCAGGGTCATTTTTAGGATTTTAGGTGGCATGCCGATTTCTAATTGGTATGGGTCTTCATCACGCTCGATTCATGGAAATCTACGGCTACAGGGAACTGCCATCCAATGGCTCTCGTTGATGTTGGTTGAAATCCAATGGCAGAGATTTATTCCAGCTTTGATCAGGACTCCGCCAGGCCTTTACAAATGATCTAATAGGCAAAAACCACTCATAGGGTGATCAGACGGTCAAGATTTTTTTGGCATTAATCAAGCTAATTTTGGTGGATTTTTGAATTTTTTTAAGCTATTGATCATAGAATGGATGGCCAGAACTTTTTAGGGTGCTTAAATTCAATCCAGACTGAGATTTTGACTCCGAAAATAACTTTGAAAATCCTGTTTCCTCCTCTATTTAAACATCCTTATACCTAAAGCCTGAGAACAAGTCTTCTACACCAAAAAATAAAGAAAATAGAGTTTCTTTCTCTCTCTTTCTCTCTCTTTTCCTTCTTCCTTCTTCCTTCTTCCTTCTTCCTTCTTCCTTCTTTCTACTTCCAACCTTCAATCAAAGGAGCTCTGAAGATGCCAGGAGCGAGTAGATCATCAACCATACATGGCTAAGGAGCTAAATTCTAGGAGAGTAAATGAAATCTTCTAGCATGGGTTATAATTTTATTTTCTTAATCTCTTGTAATTATTTTTTATGCAAACATGTTCTCTTGCTTAGTTTTTAATAAAATTTATCATTTTATGCATGAGATCCTAATTATTTGACATACTTATTATTGATTAAAAATTTAAATAAATTATATTCATTAGGATGGGTTGTGATCGATAGATATAGTCCATACTTAATTTAATAATTTATTTTAGAGAATAAGCATTAAAAGCCATATTCTTTATTTTTAAGAATTAAAGTATTGAATAGTTTATAATTTCATAGAGATGAATCATTATCAAGAGATATAATTCATGCTCTAAGAAAATAAATTATAACCATAACTAAATTCTTAAAAATAATAATTTTTTGCATTAAAAAGAGTTATCACAACCATGCTGAAGATGGATTCAAAATTTTAGAATATTTTTTATTAATTCAAAAACCCTAATTAATTAACTAATTGCTTTATTTTTATTTTTACTTTAATTTGCTAAACTCTCAATTTACTCTCTTTAATCTACTTATTTAAATTCTTTCTTTAAAATTAAATTTAGAATTCTATTTTTAATTAAAATTGAACATAACTTATTCTTCAATTTTCAAGAAAATTGACACCCAACTCATCACTATTCTAAATATTAAAATTAAATTTAATCTTTATTTAATATGGTAATGACAAGTAATCCAATTTTTGGCACCATTATCAAGGATTGTAGCATAGTTACTTTAATTAATTAAAAATTAATTAACTAATTTAAAAAATAAAAAATAATAATAAAGTAAAAAAATTTATCTAGTTATTACTACCTTTTCATAACTAATTTTTGCTCTCTATAGTTTAGATTAATTTATTGCTTTTTAAGACTTAATCACTTGAATTTACTTTCTTTTATAAAACTACACAATCAAAAACTAAAAAAATATCTATAAAAAGAAAAAAAGATAAACCCTTAAAAAAATTGCTGACATCTCATAATACTTAATTATTCTAGTATAAGCAAAAATATAATATAAAACTAACTTTTAACATGTTTGGACACCAAGTTTTGGTTACATTCCATATTCATAATATACTCTAAGGGCACAGCTTATTAAATAAGATAAGATGAAAATTTGATCATCCTTTCTTAGCCAGCAAACCACCATCCTTCATATTGCATTGACCTAGACCTTAACTTAAAATCAATTAGACGTTGACCCTTAAGGATATTTGAGCTTATTAGGATAAGAAAATCCTAAATTTGGACTTGATTTGGGTTGGTTAATTGCTTGGTGTCTAAGGCAAGTGGTTCAAAGATTATGATTTTTAATTGATTTCATTGTCTGACCTAGCCAACTTAGTTGGTGTCTAAGGAAAGCAACGAGCAAGGAACCTTCCACATCTTATATTTACCTGACCAAATCAGTTAGCCAATTTTAAGATTGGAGTGCTCAAAGGTGATCTTGAAACAGTTAGAAGTTATCTAGATCTTGGTTAATCCTAAGATAGAGAGTCTATTTTTGCTTAACTTAATTGCAATTAACACCAAATTCAAACATAATTAAAGCACTCTTCTCTCTTTCATCTCTAGATTTAGGACTCCTTAGGACTCATCTTTAGAACCCTCTTCTTTCTTTTCTCTTATCTTTTTGAAAATTAAAAATAATAATAAAATTAAGAAAATTAAAAAAAAAAACTAAATTACAACATAGCAACTTGAAAAAAAAAAGTTTGGTCGATTAGTAAGAATAGATCCAAACCCTATCCTAATCCAAGAAATTGCTGAGTCCATAATGAGTGAGATAGATCAAGAACCTCAAACCTAATGGACCTTTGCTATCCTATGGACTTAGCCCAATCATCTTATATTTGATTACCCCAGACCAATGCAACCAATTTTGAAATTAAACCTCAAATCATCAACATGCTCCCTAAATTCATCAAGATTGAGGATGCATATATTTTTATTAGATAATTTGAGGAAGTATGTGATACTATGAGGATACACCAACACTCTGAAGATGCTATTAAATTTAGGCTGATTAATTTTGCCCTCAAGAAAAATGCTAAAAAATGGTTGTATAGTCTATCCAACCACTCAATCACAACATGGGATGGCTTTGTAAAAATATTCTTGAGGAAGTTCATCCCACATCACAAAATAGCCAAGTTAAGAAATGAAATTAATCAATTTTAATAATTAGGAGGAGAGTCTTTCTGGAAGTGTTTAGACCAATTTAAGAATCTCTTGAGTCGATGCCCACACCACGGGATAGAAACTTGGAGGTGTGTCAAATAATTTATGAAGGTCTAGAGCCAAATTCAAGAACCATGCTAGAGTCGATGTGCCAAGGCCAATTCATGTACAAAGAAGCTAATGAGGTCTGGCAATTTTTAAAGGATCTAGAAAAAAAGAGTCTACAATGGAAAGCAATTAGAAAACCTATTCCATCAAGAGGTGGTATACACCAAGTCTCAACAATCCTAGCTATAGAAGCCAAAATAGCTGCTTTACAATGAAGATTAGAGGCCTTAGAATTGTAGAGACCAACCAATATAAACTAAGTATCTACACCCATGTGCAATGGCTGCAATACACTAGACCATGTCGTAGAAGAATTTTTCTTCTTAATGAACCAGACTGATAATGATTATGCATAAGTGAATGCAACCTATCAAAGACCTAACAATGATCCATATGTATCAACCTACAATCTAGGGTGGAGAAATCATTCAAGCTTTTCTTGATCACAAAACATTATTTTGGGCAACTCTATTCAACAATCTAACTTTTCTCGTCCCCAAGGATCAAATTCAAAAGGACCTACTGTCAATCAATCATATTCAAGACCCAGTCAACCTGTGAACAATTCAACTGATCAAAGGCTTAATTCTTTAGAAAAAAAACTTAGAAGCCATGACGAAATCACAGAATGATCTTATTAACCAACTTATAAATTTGAATTCTAAAATTGTAAATTCAAACTCCCAAGCCATTGTCCACTTAGAAATATAGTTGGTTAGTTAGCCACAGCTCTTAGTGAAAGAGAAAAGGATAGATTACCAAGTCAACCTGAGGCTAACCCTAAAATCCAAAATAATCAAAAATCTTAACAAAAAGCTCTGATTAACCAACTAAATACTATCCATACACTAAGATCTGAAAAATAAATAGACAATTAAGTGGGTATATCTGAAGTACCAAAAGAAGAAATAGAAGATCTACCATCTGAACTAATATCTGAATAGGGCCAGTCTGAAGAACCTAAAGATACCAAACCTGATCCATCAGCAAAGCCCGCATTAGAATTAGTTGGACTAATACCTAAGATTGTAGCACCCTTTCCTAATAGACTAAAGTCCAACTAAAACTCAGCCCAACTAGACAAAATTTGGAGGTCTTCAAACAAGTGAAAGTAAATATTTCCTTATTAGATATGATCCAACAAGTTTCATCATATGCTAAATTTCTTAAGAACTTATATACCAAGAAAAAGATGTACCTAAGAGAGCCTTTCTAGCAGCTAGTATAAGTTCATACCTATCAAACCATGTGCCAGTGAAATATAAAGATCCAAGATCTCCCACTATTTCTTTCATCGTAGGAAAAATCTTCATTAACAAGGCTCTATTAGACTTAGGGGCAAGTGTCATTATACTACCTTACTCAATTTATGAAAAGCTAGAATTAAAAGAATTAAAGCCTACAAGAATAACTTTATAATTAGTAGATCGATCTTTGAAAGTACCAAGGAGAATAATAGAGAATGTATTAATTAAGGTTGGTGATTTCATCTATCCAGTGGACTTTATGATTTTAGAAACTAAACCTATAATAAATCCAAATGACCATATCCTAGTTATACTAGGTAGACCATTTTTAGCCATAGCCATTGCCCAAATCAACTGTCAAAATGGCCTAATGAAACTCTCTTTTGGTAATATGACCATAGATCTAAATATTTTTAACCTGTCTGAAATAAATCAAGTGACCTCAACTTGATACAGGATAACATTTATGAACCCATTGACCTAATTGATGAAAAATCTAACATGAAACTATGGATGAATCAGAACTATGAAGAATTTGAAGAGTTCAATGATTTAGCTATAGTCAATATGGAACTTAGATGGGAGCCTTCAGTTGAACAATTTTCTAGACCATTAGTAGAGGAAATACCCAAGATAGAATTAAAAATATTTTCTAAACACCTGAAATATGCACACCTAGGTTCATCAAAAATCTTGCTGGTAATTATTTTAGCAGACCTAGATCCTATATAAGAGGAAGAATTATTGACTATCCTGAAGAAAAATAAAGAAGCATTAGGATGGACCATGGCTGATTTAAAAGGGATTAGTCCTTCAATTATTCAACATAGAATTCATCTATTAGAGGATGCTAAGCCTAAAAGAGATCCCCAAAGAAGACTTAACCCAGCCATGAAATAGGTTGTAGAAAAAAAATAATAAAACTCATTGACAATAGAATAATATATCCCATCTTAGATAGTTCATGGGTAAGTCCTATACAAATGGTACCCAAGAAGTCATGAGTTACTGTAATCCAGAGCGATAACAATGAATTGATCCCAACAAAAGTTTAAACTAGATGTAGGGTCTGCATCAACTATAGAAAATTAAATACAACCATCCGAAAGGACCATTTTTCACTGCCCTTCATAGACCAAATGTTAGAAACTAGTAGGGCATGACTTTTATTGCTTTCTGGATGGATATTCGGGATATAACCATATTCCTATAGCCCCTGAGGATCAAGAAAAGACTATCTTTACCTATCCATATGGAACCTTTGCCTACAAACACTTGCCCTTTGGATTATGTAATGCACCAGCTACTTTTCAAAGGTGCATAATCAACTTTTTCTCAGACATAGTAGAAAAGTTTCTTGAAATTTTCATGGATGATTTTTTAATTTTTAGATCTACCTTCTTTGAATATTTACATCATCTCAAATTAGTTTTAGAAAGATGTAAAGAGAAGCATCTAGTATTAAATTAGAGAAAATGCCAGTTTATGGTTAAGGAAGGCATAGTCCTTAGTCATGTAATTTCTAAATGAGGTATAGAAGTAGATAAAGCTAAGGTAGATTTAATTGAAAACCTTCCACCACCCAAATTAGTTAAAAAAAAATTGCTTTTTTCTTGGACATGCTGGTTTCTATAGGTGATTTATTAAGAATTTTAGCAAAGTGGCTCGACCATTAACTAACCTATTAGCCAAAGATGTCAAATTTGACTTCATACCTAAATGTCTCGAGTCCTTTGAAAACCTTAAGAAGGAATTAACTTTGGCTCTAATTATTCATCCGCCTGTATGGACTCAACCTTTTGAGCTCATGTGTGATGCATCTGATCATGCCATAAGAGCTGTTCTAGGTCAAAAGATAGATAAGTTATCTCAAGTGATCTATTATGCTAGCAGGACCTTAAATAAAGCACAGCTTAATTACTCAACTAATAAAAAAAAAATTTTAGCAGTGGTATTTGCTTTAGAAAAATTTAGGTCCTACTTAGAGGGTTCTCATGTAATTATCTATACTGATCACTTAGCTATTAGGCACCTTCTCTTAAATAAAGATGCTAAGGCATGCCTAATTAGATGGATCCTACTTTTGCAAGAATTTGACCTAGAGTCAGGGATAAGAAAGGTACAGAAAATGTAGTGATTGATCATTTATCTTGTTTAGCAAATGCACCAACTGAGGACATACCGATTAATGAGTATTTCTCTAATAACATCAGAACCATGGTATGCTAATATAGTAAATTTCTTAGTCACCGACCAAATTTCTATGCACTGGACTACTCAGGACAAGAACAAATTTTTCTCTCAAGTATAATATTTTATTTAGGATGATCCATATTTATTCAAACAATATCCTAACCAAATCATAAGAAGATGTATCCCTGATAATGAAGTTAGTAGCATTTTATCTTTTTGCCATGACCAAGCTTGTAGTGGTCATTTAAGTGCTAAAAAGACTATAGCTAAAGTACTCCAATGTAGATTCTATTGGCCTAACCTATTTAGAGATGCCCATGAATACTACAAAAATTGTGTTAGGTGCCAATGAATAGGATGGATCACAAAGAAAGATATGATGTCTATGAATCCAATTTTAGTTATAGAAATTTTTGATGTATGGGGAATAGACTTCATGGGACCACTTCCAAAATCTTTTGGGAATGAATACTTATTAGTTGCCATTGATTATGTATCCAAGTGGATAGAGGCAGTACCATGCAAGACCAATGATAGTAGAATTGTTATCAAATTTCTTAAAGAAAATATTCTATCTCAATTTGGTACTCCTTGAGCTATTATCAGTGATCGCGGAATATACTTCTGCAACCGATCCTTTGAATCACTGATGAAGAAGTATAACGTTACTTATAAACTGGCCACTTCCTATCATCCACAAACAAGTGAGCAAGTTGAAGTTTCCAATCACCAAATCAAGCTAATCTTAGAGAAGACAATAAGCACCAATAGAAAAGATTGGTCTTTAAAACTAATAGATGCGCTATGGGCATATCGCACAGCTTTCAAGACCAACTTAGGGATGTTTTCTTATAGGCTTGTATTGGATAAAGCATGTCACTTGTTGGTACAATTGGAACATAGAGCAATGTGGGCCATTAAACAACTGAACATTAACTTGGTTGCAATTGGTGATCTGAGAAAATTATAAATTAATGAACTTGAGAAAATTAGGAATGAAGCTTATGAAAATGCCAAAATTTATAAAGAAAGAACTAAAGCTTTTCATGACCAAGTAAATAATAGAAAAACTTTTACACCAAGATAAAAAGTTCTTCTATACAATTCTAGGCTACACCTATTTCTGGATAAATTAAGATCTCGATGGACTGAACGTATATAGTTAAAGAAGTCTTCTCACACGGGGCCATAGAAATTGAAAACCGAAGTAATGGTATTACTTTTAAAGTTAATGAACAATAACTGAAACCATTCTTGAAACTACCCATTGAATCTAATGAAGAAGCTATGGTTCTTTATGAACAAATTTACTCAGATTAATTTTTGGACAAGTCTGGCTGAAGACGTTAAACTTAGTGCTTACTGGAAGGCAACCCAGATTTTTGCATTTAATATTTTTTTTTCTTTTTAGTTTACTTTTCTTGTAGGATTAAGTTAGGAAAGAGAACTACAAACCCATGCTAAACGAAGAATAAATAAACTCCAGATCGAGCCATGAATATATTAAGTTAAGCGAACTCCTTTCTTGTTATTTTTTTGTTATTTGTCATACTCTATTATTTTTTTCCTACATTAAGGATAATAAACATTAAGTTAGGGGGAAGGATAAATAAAAAATATTTAAGTCCTTAAGTATGGTAATAATTAGTCTTATATACCTAATTTATGCTGATTTATAAATTTTTAGGGATTTTAATTGATGATTGATTAATGGTTTAGATAATTTTTGAAATATTAAGGATCAAATTATTAAGAAAACCCAATAAATAGTCAAGTCTAGAATAAATTTTTTTTTTGAGTGATTCTAAAATCTTCTTTCAGCCTATATTCAATAAAGAATCTACTTCATGTGGGTATGAGTGAAAAAAATTAAAAAATTTATGAAAAAAAAAAGAGAAAAAGTAAGTTCTAAACATTGGTCTCCCACCGAGTAACTGGATCTCGTTATCTAAGTAAGTAATATTATTTACACCAAAAAATGAATAATATAAAGAAACTTGTTATACAGTTAGTTTTAACAAGTAGCCTATTTGACTCGAGCCAGTAAGCCCGAGGGATGTTCTACACCAAATGCCCTAAAGCCAACTGGTTTGGAAGTCATTGGTCCAAAGCTCACTACAATGATCAGATAGAAAGCTTAAGAGGTTAAAACATTGCACTGACTATAAAAAAAATAAAAAAATAAAAAAGAAGAAGAAAAACTTTAGTCCATACTAAAGATATTGGATTAAAAGAATAAAGATGAAGAATTGATCAAAGAAAAGCTCTAAAATTTTATGTTCTTCACTTAACTATCATTTGAGATAGAATTAATAATCCATTGACATACTTCCTAAATCTCTAACTAAGCATCAACTAACTTTAAGGTGATCTAAAGAAACTTTCACATCTTATCAAGTTGGTACATATCTCTATTTTTTTTTCTCAAGGATAAGTGAAACTCAAGTTGGGAGGTGTGATAATTATCATAAATTACTAAAAAATAGCATTAAATAATATATTAATTAATATTTATTTAAAAAAATATTACTTTTATTAGTATTTTATAGAAAAAAATTCATCAATGTGAAGAGCTAGATTTATGGTTTCTAACGGAATAAATTTTATTCAAATCAAAACTAAAATGAAAAAATATGAAGCCAAGAAGTTTAAAAAAAAGAAAAAGAAAAAAATAAATTGGTCGGCTGAACCAGTCGATCCAGCCAGACTTAGTCTAGCAAAATCGACCAGCACCAGACCACCAACCACGTCTCAGCTCGGTCTGCTAGCAAAGCCTGCCAGAGCCCACGCACGAAAAAACAAATGTGGCCTAGTTCCATTATTCGACTAATGTCAGGGTGACGTCATTCCTCACGTGGTGGACCAAATGCCATCTCAGTAGGCGTAGCAATTCAAAGAGTGCTGTGTGGTGGACCTGAACCCTTAAGAAGTTTATAAAAAAACCCATGCAACATTCAGGGTCATTTTTGAGATTTCAGGTGGCGTGTCGGATTCTGATTGGTGCAAGTCTTCATTGCACCCGGTTAACGGTGGTCTATCGCTACAGGGAAGGACCATCGGACAACTCTCATTAATGTCGGTCAAAATCCAATGGCAGGGATTTATTCCAACTTTGATCAAGACTCCGTCGAGCCTTTACACATGATCTGTTAGATATATGTGCCCTAGAAGCCAGAATTGACTGACACTTGTAATACACTTCTAGGGACAAAATTATAATTTTGACTAATATCAATAAAATGGGTTATTTTCTATCACACATGTATATTTAGTGTCTGTGATACATCCTTTGAGTTAATGGTAATGATAATTCATATTTTCAAGAGTTGAAAATTTAAGACATTAATAATCATTATTAATTCATAAAATGCTTCCGACCATAGGATCATCACGAGGATGGTGATTGATCCGAAAGGTTGGTGTACAATCGCTTCTCTTTAGTAGATGAGTCTTGAGTCTACGGTGTGGAGACACCGGAGCGAGAGTATAGGTACTCGTTAGAGAACGAGGGCACTGAGCGTGACCACCTCGAGTAGTCATTAGGGAGTCTACCTTCTCGTCAATGACTGACTCGATGCTGCAGTAGTGTGTCTGGTTCTTTGACCTGAGGTGCATCGACAGTTCACCTTGAGGGTGTTATAGTTTGACTACACCATTACTCGGTCTCCTAGCCATATGGAACCCTGAGGTGTATGTTGGCTATAGCATGTTCATTGTAGGAACTGGATTAGCATCAAGATGGAATCTATCTACCTCGGTGGTAGAGGAGCAGCCCTATGATAATCATGAGAATCAAGTCCAGAAGCCCATGGCCATGGCAGAGTGAAATAATAGAAAGAGTTTCTATTTAGATTTTCACATTGGACTCGAATCGAATGATTACATCATATGACAGAGACTAGGGTTTGACGAGTTTACCTTAACCCTAATCTGATCGGGGCTCAAGATAGAAGAACTTAATCACACAGGTAGCTGCACCAAGAGGTTCGCATTCAGCTCTGATGGGTTGCCACCATATACTGCTAGGTGTCACTGGTGGATTTTGGGAGCAATTAGAATGATTTAGATGATCGATCATTCTAACTGTTCGAATCAGAAGAGTTCTGATCCATCGAAAGGAGTTTCGATGATGTCGATGATAGAGATCATGACATATCCCATTACCATACAGAACTGAACCTAACTGGGTCACACAAACAAGGGTTTGAATCTGGTGATCATCAATTGAACTGATCTAGTTCAATTGATCTGAATGAGATTCAATTAGGTTCAAGAAAATCATGCTAGCACTCGATTGAACCTAACGTTCTTCTTTTACTATCATAAATAAGTTGTCCTGACTGAGCCAAAGGAGTTTGTGCTCAATCAGAGGCCTTCATATGGTCTGACTGGAGGTTGTCCAAGTCAGAAAAGGTTGTCTTATTTTGTAAGACATTACCTGCCATTTTTGGTCACCTGCCATTTCTTGTTCTTTGACTTTGGTCAAAAGTCTACCTTTGACTGGTCAAATGTTGACCATTGACACTTTGACTTTTGACCACATGTCATGCACCTATTGGAGAGCTGGTGGGGGCCTGTCCCCCTACCAGAACCTGGCAAGGAGAAGGGCGCACGCCACCCTAGGCGTGTGCCCAAGTTGGAGGCGCCTAGGAGTCCTTGTTGGACAAGGACTCCATCTCCTTTTTGGATTCCAATTAGAGTTCTTCTAAGAACCAACTTTGACTGGTCTTAGGCACCCTCTAAGGAGGAATCCAGGGGACTCTATTCCCACCAATCAGATTTAGATCTGATTTCACAAAGAGTTGTGATTGGTTGGGAAGAAGAGGAGTTGGATCACGCTTAGTCTATAAATAAGACCCTGCGCCCAACTCAGATTGTGATTGGAAGTGATTGAAAGGAATCACAATTCCCATGCCCCAAGGCTGCCTCTCCCCTCTTCCTCCATGCCAAACCACCTTCTCCCTCTCCTCTCCACGTCCAAAAGGAGTTTTGGACCTTGGTTGGTGCGATTCAGATCAAAGAAAGGCGATCAAAAGCTAGAAGGCTGCACTGCTGCAAAGGACGACTGCTGATCTTCAAAAGGAGTTTTGAAGATCCTCCAGATCAGATCCAGATCTAATTTTTGGAGATGTGATAGAGAAGAAGAGGATCTCTAGATCCAAGCCTGAGTGGATACCGGTAGAGGCCAGGCACTTGCGTGGCTAGATCCAGAACCTTCCGCTGCATACAGGATCATCAACGGGTAATAGGATTACCCAAATCAAGGTAAATTAAATTTGATTTAATTTATCTAGATTTTATTTTATTTATTAAAATAATAAGAATTAGATCTAAAATATCTAGATCTGATATAGATTAAAGAAAAAAATTTTTTGAAATATATCTCTTGATCTGATCAGATCTGAACGAACCTGGATCGAAAAATCAGGATTTTCCTTCAACTGGTATCAGAGCCAAGGTTCTAAAAGTATTTAGATCTAATTTTAAATTTATTTTAATTAGAAAATAAATAATTTTAGATGTCACATGAGATGTGATCAGATCTGAAATTCAGAAAAAATTAAAATTAAATGATTTGGATCTAAGATTAGAAAATATGCATGACTAGTTCTAAAATAGAATAGTTCTATAGAATAGTCTTGCATGTTTTTGATTTAATCTGATTAAATCATATTTTAGATCTATTTATTTACTATTTTTTGATATTATAATGGTTATAATAACATCTAAAAAATAGTAAATAAAAATTATTTAATTTTAAATATCATATGAGATATGATTGATGCATGTCTAGACTAGTTGTAGAATAGTTCTACATAATTGTCTAGATTAGAATTTATTTTGATTAGATCAATTTAAATCTAATTTTTTAGATTATTATGAGATAATTTAGATCTAAAAATATGCATGATTCGATACATGAGATGTATGCAAAATATGCCATATTTAGATCTGATTTGTATATGAGATATATGATATAGATCTAAAACTATTTTGTAGTATTGCATGTTCCTGATTAAGGCGTTCCTCTTGGCCGTCCGATCATAAGAACGAAGAAGGGTTTAAAGGCCCTCTCTTTTCCCATTCGATGGGGTGTTCTTATGATGTGTAGGGGTGCTGCGTGTTCGTCCTTAATCAGAAATCCAAAACTTACTTTCTGCAAAACCCTAGATCCTGAAACCCTAGGATTTATTGTGCATATTTTATTTATGAACCCTACTTAATTAAAAATTAAGATTATGAAATATCAATTAGAGGTCTAAAATTGAGAATTTTAGATCTAAGACATATTCATAATACTGGGTTCGGGCTTGGGTAGCTCAATTAGGTCTAAGCGGTTGATCAAACCGAATCAAGAGTTGGTTAGATGGGATCAACAATGCTTAAATTGACCAGCCTAATAGGATTAAGTCTGGGTCAAGATCGAGTCACGATCAAGCAAGACCTAATTAGGCTCAGAGGTTAGAGTCTGGATTGTAGGCTAACCCAATTGGTTCTGGCTCAACAATTTGGTGTCTAAGGTAAGTTTGGCACATACGACCGACTGGTTTTTAATTGGAAGCTACTCGACCTGAATGCATTCTTGTACGAGTTAATGGCATATTCCTTCCACCGGATCTCACTTACCTGGCCATATCTGTTGACACAGTTCTGATCTGAGGTGGTCA
The DNA here is from genome assembly GCA_006176705.1 of Cocos nucifera. Classification (NCBI taxonomy): domain Eukaryota; kingdom Viridiplantae; phylum Streptophyta; class Magnoliopsida; order Arecales; family Arecaceae; genus Cocos; species Cocos nucifera. Next base: position 119,279 of record QRFJ01004827.1, read on the forward strand.
ATAATCCGAGCTAACCCATGCCACTAGGTTAGTCATAATTGTTATGACTATGACAAGTCTAGTTTAATGAGACCTGAATCAATTCTCCCTAAGAAAAGATTAAGTCTGAGGTCTTCCACCATTGTAGACGTGCGGGCCCTTCCCGGGGTTGATTGTTCTCGGCTGGATACAGTGGCTCAGTTGCACCGAAAAGATGCAACCATGTCTATTAGGCATTGGATGCTATGGGCTGGAGGATGAGTTGGGCTCAATATTTTGGATACGGTGAGAGACTCAATTAGGAATCCAGTCTATGCAAATGGTGGGTCTGACTTAACTAAGGAGTGGATCAATATTTTGGATACGGTGAGATTCATGAATTAGAGACCAAGTTTGGGTGCACCATGATTAGAGAATCATTGAACAAGAGTTGTTCACTCATTGGCTAACCCATCACCAATAACTGTTAGGTGAGGTGATGAGTCAGTTGGTGAGACCGCACCACCCACTAGAAATCATTAATCGTGGAGATTTTTGCATCTCTACAGAGGGAGTGTAGGGATCCGAGAAAATAGTGGAGCTAATTTATTTAAAAATAAAATTTTTAAATAAATTGGTCAAGTCATAATTACAGTATCTAACTAGAATCTTTGACTCTCTATAGGAAAATGTCTGCGTCCAACCCATTGGCACGTATCCTGGACACACATAGACTGACTGGAACCCAATTATAAAGATTGGCTCAGGAACTACAAAATAGTTTTGGGTTTCTGAGAAGTTAACCCATGTACTGGACCAGGACCCTCCCACCTTACTAGCCCGTCCATCCATTGAACAGAGAGCGTCTCTGGAAAAATGGATAGACGAAGATAATAAGGCCAGATATTACATGTTGGGCTCGATGTCTGATGAGCTCCAGCGCCAACATGAAGATATCGGGACTGCTCGCCAAATGTTGGCTCACCTGTAGGAGATGTTTGGTGAACAGAGTCGCGCAGCCAAATATCAAGTCACGAAATGACTTTTTAAGGCTAAGATGCGTGATGGGCAGTCAGTCCAAGATCACTGTCTGACAATGATCAAGGACATGGAAGAGCTTGAGAAGCTCGGTGTGAAGTTAGACTTGGACCTGCAGAATGATATTATTCTGCAATCCTTGACTGATGCATATGGGCAATTCATCATGAATTACCACATGCATAAACTTCAAAATTTCTTGGCCGAATTAATGAATATGCTGGTTACCGCTGAGCTTTCTATGAAAGGTTCTAAAGGCTCAGTTCTTGCTATGGAACGGACTTCTTCCAAAAGAAAGTCTTATGGAAAGAAAAAGAAGTCTGCGAAAAAGCAAAAGATGGAAGGAACAAAGAAAAAGAAGGCAGAACTAAAGAAAAGGGCCGATGTCAAAGGAAAGTGTTTCCATTGCAACAGCGACGGCCATTGGAAGCGGAACTGCCCTACTTACCTGGCCACCCTGAAGAACAAGAAGGAAGGTCCTTCTGGAGGTATGCTCGTTATTGAGTCTAACCTTACAGTTTCTTCTGCATCCAGTTGGGTGCTTGACTCTGGTTCTAGTGCTCATCTGTGCACTTCCATGCAGGGTCTTAAGGATAGCAGGAGGTTGAGGGATGGAGACATGATCCTACGCATCGATAATGGAGCAAGAGTTGCTGCAGTAGCCGTGGGAACATACCCTCTTCGATTACCATCTAGTTTAGACTTAGTTTTGAAAGACTGTTATTATGTGCCTACAGCTAGCAGGAATTTGATTTCTATTTCATGCTTAGCACAAGAAGGCTATGTGATTACCTTCTTTAAGGACCATTGTAACATTCTTTATGAAAGAAATAAAATTGCAAATGGTTTCCTTATTAATGATCTTTATCAGCTACATATTGATGTACCTATTCTAACTATTGAGCAAAATGTGAATGCCAAACGACCTAGGGATAGTCCAAACGACAGATATCTATGGCACTTGAGATTAGGTCATATAGCAAAAGATAGGATCAACAAATTGGAGAAAAATGGACTATTGAGTCCATTGACTTCTGAGTCATATCCAACTTGTGAATCCTGCCTTCAAGGCAAAATGACCAAACTCCCTTTTGTTGGACATGGGGAGAGGGCCACAGATCTCCTTGCCCTAGTACATACAGATGTGTGCGGCCCATTTGATGTGCCGGCTAGAGGTAATTTTGTCTACTTCATTACCTTTACTGATGATCTATCTAGGTATGGGTATGTGTATCTTATGAGACATAAGTCTGAAACTTTTGAAAAGTTCAAAGAATTCAGACATGAAGTAGAAAAACAAACTGAAAAATCCATTAAGGTTCTTTAATCAGATCGAGGAGGTGAATAACTTAGCCAAAAATTCCTAGACTATCTAAAGGAAAATGGCATAGTCTCTCAATGGACTCCACCAGGAACACCTCAACTCAACAGGGTTTCAGAATGGAGAAATCGGACCCTATTAGATATGGTTCGATCCATGATGAGCTTCACAGACCTCCCTGATTTCCTTTGGGGACACTCATTGTTAACTTCAATCTATCTATTGAATAGGGTTTCCTCTAAAACCGTTCCTACCACACCGTATGAGATATGGCATGGTAAGAAACCAAGTCTGAGTCATCTCAGAATTTGGGGTTGTCCGGCTCACATCAAAAGACAACAAGCGAACAAGTTAGAGTTTAGGTCCTTTAGAGCTCGATTCATAGGATATCCTAAAGAGTCATTAGGATACTATTTCTACATTCCAGAAGACCACAATGTAATTGTGAGTCGACATGCCATCTTTCTTGAAAAATAGTTTATTCAAGATAGCGACATTGGAAGGCAGATCAAGCTTGATTAGAAAGTCTCACAAGTACAACGAGCTAAGGACCAATTGGAACCAAATCAGGTTGAGCCAATAAGAAGACTACCTCCTCCACCTCGTAGATCGGAAAGAGTTTTTCATCCCCCTGAGAGATACTTAGGTATTATTTCAGAGGACGTAGAGGAAATGTTCCTCGTAGGCAATGGTGCTTATGGTGATGATCCCAAAACCTACAATGAGGCGATATCAGATATCGACTCCGAGAAATGGCTAGAGGCAATGCAGTCAGAAATTGACTCGATGCACTCAAACCAAGTCTGGACCTTGGTAGATCCACCAGAAGGTATAGTACTTATTGGGTGTAAATGGATCTTCAAGAGAAAGATTGGTGCAGATGGAAATGTGGAGACATTCAAGGCTAGACTAGTGGCAAAAGGTTATAGTCAACGCGAAGGCATTGACTATCAGGATACCTTTTCTCCAGTGGCTATGCTAAAATCCATCCGCACATTGCTTGCCGTTGCAGCCTATTTCGATTACGAAATATGGCAAATGGACGTGAAAACGGCGTTCTTAAATGGATATCTTGAGGAAGATATCTATATGGAACAGCCGCTAGGTTTCACATCCAGTGATACTGATCACAAGGTTTGCAAGCTGCAAAGGTCCATATATGGACTTAAGCAAGCATCTCGAAGCTGGAACACTCATTTCAATGATGTGATCAAAATATTTGGTTTCATCAAAAATGATGAGGAACCATGTATTTTCAAAAGGGTCAGTGGGAGCGCTGTTGTCTTCCTCGTATTGTACGTGGATGACATCCTCCTTATTGGGAATGATATTCCCATGATTGACAACGATAGTCAAAATATGGTTGTCCAAGGAATTCTCCATGAAAGACCTAGGCGAAGCATCCTTTATTCTAGGAATTAAGGTCTATAGGGATAGACCGAATAGGATGCTAGGACTTTCACAGAAGATGTACATAGAGAAAGTACTAAAGAGGTTTAGTATGGAAAACTCTAAGAGGGGATTAATACCCTTCAGACATGGTATTCATCTTTCCAAGAAGATGTGCCCCAGCACACCTGAGGAAATAGAATGCATGAGCAAGATCCCTTATGCTTCTGCAATAGGGAGCCTCATGTATGCCATGCTATGTACACGACCTGATATAGCCCATGCTGTGAGTGTCACAAGCAGATATCAGTCAAATCCAGGTGAAGAACACTGGACTTCTGTGAAATGTATCCTTAAGTACTTAAGAAGAACTAAGGATATGATGTTGGTCTTTGGTAATGGAGAACTCCAAGTCCAGGGATACACAGACTCGGATTTCATGTCCGATATAGATGATCGAAAGTCGACATCTGGGAGTCTGTTTGTGTGCAATGGTGGTGCTGTCAGCTGAAAGAGTTTCAAGCAAACGGTGATAGCAGATTCCACCATGGAAGCAGAATATATCGCTGCATCAGAGGCTGCGAAGGAAGCATTCTGGTATAAGAAGTTTGCTGTAGAAATCAGAGTAATGCCATCAGATGCCATTCCTCTATACTGCGACAACAATGGCGCCATAGCCCTTGCTAAGGAGCCGAGGTCTCACCAGAAATCCAAGCATATTGAGCGGCGATACCACCTCATCCGCGATTACCTCGAGAAGGGTTATGTCGAGGTCAAGAGAGTCAACTCCACAGACAATGTGGCAGACCCACTTACAAAGCCGTTGGGCCAGCAGAAGATCGAAGCCCACCTTGAGAAGATGGGACTTAGACTTGTAGCCAATTGGCTTTAGGACAAGTGGGAGATTGTTAGATATATGTGCCCTAGAAGCCAGAATTGGCTGACACTTGTAATACACTTCTAGGGGCAAAATTATAATTTTGACTAATATCAATAAAATGGGTTATTTTCTATCACATATGTGTATTTAGTGTCTGTGATACATCCTTTGAGTTAATGGTAATGATAATTCATATTTTCAAGAGTTGAAAATTTAAGACATGAATAATCATTGTTAACTCATAAAATGCTCTTCCGACCATAGGATCATCACGAGGATGGTGATTGATCCAGAAGGTTGGTGTACAATCGCTTCTCTTTAGTAGATGAGTCTTGAGTCTACGGTGTGGAGACACCAGAGCGAGAGTATAGGTACTCGTTAGAGAACGAGGGCACTGAGCGTGACCACCTCGAGTAGTCATTAGGGAGTCTACCTTCTCGTCAATGACTGACTCGATGCTGCAGTAGTGTGTCTGGTTCTTTGACCTGAGGTGCATCGATAGTTCACCTTGAGGGTGTTATAGTTTGACTACACCATTACTCGGTCTCCTAGCCATATGGAACCCTGAGGTGTATGTTGGCTATAGCATGTTCATTGTAGGAACTGGATGGCATCAAGATAGAATCTATCTACCTCGGTGGTAGAGGAGCAGCCCTATGATGATCATGAGAATCAAGTCCAGAAGCCCATGGCCATGGCAGAGTGAAATAATAGAAAGAGTTTCTATTTAGATTTTCACATCGGACTCGAATCGAATGATTACATCATATGACAGAAACTAGGGTTTGACGAGTTCACCTTAACCCTAATCTGATCGGGGCTCAAGATAGAAGAACTTAATCACATAGGTAGCTGCACCAAGAGGTTCGCATTCAGCTCTGATGGGTTGCCACCATATACTGCTAGGTGTCACTGGTGGATTTTGGGAGCAATTAGAATGATTTAGATGATCGATCATTCTAGCTGTTTGAATCAGAAGAGTTCTGATCCATCAAAAGTAGTTTCGATGATGTCGATGATAGAGATCATGACATATCCCATTACCATACAGAACTGAACCTAACTAGGTCACACAAACAAGGGTTTGAATCTGGTGATCATCAATTGAACTGGTCCAGTTCAATTAATCTGAATGAGATTCAATTAGGTTCAAGAAAATCGTGCTAGCACTCGATTGAACCTAACGTTCTTCTTTTACTATCATAAATAAGTTGTCCTACCTAAGCCAAAGGAGTTTGTGCTCAATCGAGGCCTTCATATGGTTTGACTGGAGGTTGTCCAAGTCAGAAAAGGTTGTCTTATTTTGTAAGACATTACCTACCATTTTTGGTCACCTGCCATTTCTTATTCTTTGACTTTGGTCAAAAGTCTACCTTTGACTGGTCAAATGTTGACCATTGATACTTTGACTTTTGACCACATGTCACGCACCTATTGGAGAGCTGGTGGGGGCTTGTCCCCCTACCAAAACCTGGCAAGGAGAAGGGCGCACGCCACCCTAGGCATGTGCCCAAGTTGGAGGCGCTTAGGAGTCCTTGTTGGACAAGGACTCCATTTTCTTTTTGGATTCCAATTAGAGTTCTCCTAAGAACCAACTTTGACTGGTCTTAGGCACCCTCTAAGGAGGAATCCAGGGGACTCTATTCCCACCAATCATATTTAGATCTGATTTCATAAAGAGTTGTGATTGGTTGGGAAGAAGAGGAGTTGGATCACGCTTAGTCTATAAATAAGACCCTGCGCCCAACCCAAAGTGTGATTGGAAGTGATTGAAAGGAATCACAATTCCCACGCCCCAAGGCTGCCTCTCCCCTCTTCCTCCATGCCAAACCACCTTCTCCCTCTCCTCTCCACATCCAAAACGGGTTTTGGACCTTGGTTAGGCGCAATCTAGACAAGAGAAAGGCGACTAAAAGCTAGAAGACTGCGTTGCTGCAAAGGACGATTGCTGATCTTCAAAAGGGAGTTTTGAAGATCCTCCAGATCAGATCCAGATCTGATTTTTGGAGATGTGATAGAGAAGAAGAGGATCTCCAGATCTAGCCTGAGTGGATACCGATAGAGGCCAGGCACTTGCGTGGTTAGATCCAGAACCTTCCACTGCATATAGGATCATCAACGGATAATAGGATTACCCATATCAAGGTAAATTAAATTTGATTTAATTTATCTAGATTTTATTTAATTTCTAAAATAATAATAATCAGATTTGAAACATCTTAGATCTGATTTAGATCAAAGAAAAAAATTTTTGAAATATATCTCTTGATCTGATCAGATCTGAACGAACCTGGTCCGAAAAATCAGGATTTCCTTTACGATCCAACGGGGAAAAACCACTCATAGGAAGATCGGATGGTCAAGAATTCTTTTGGCATTAGTCGGCTGATTTTAGTGGATTTTTGAATTTTTTAAGCCATTGATCACAGAACAGATTGCCAGAACTTTTCAGGGTGTTTAAATTCGATCCAGACTTAGATTTTGACTCCAAAAATAACTTTGAAAATCCTATTTCCTACTTTATTTAAACACCCTTATACCTAAAGCCTGAGAACAAGTCTTCTATGCCAAAAAATAGAGAAAATAAAGCTTCTTCTCTCTCTTTCTCTCGCTTCTCCTCCTTCCTTCTTCCTCATTTTTTCTTCCAACCTTCAATCAAAGGAGCTCTGAAGATGCTAGGAGGGAGCAGATCATTAACCATGCACGGCTAAGAGGCTGGATTCTAGAAAAGTAGATGAAATCTTCTAACATGGGTTGTAATTTTTTTTTCTTAATCTTTTGTAATTACTTTTTATGCAAATTTGTTCTCTTTTTTGAATCCATCTTTAGATCATTAATAAAATTTATCTTTTATGCATGAGATCCTGATTATTTGACATGCTTATTATTAATTAAAAATCTAAATAAATTATATTCATTAGGATAGATTATGATCGATAGATACAGTTCATACTTAATTTAATAATTTATTTTAGAGAACAATCATTAAAAATTATATTCTTAATTTTTAAAAGTAAAAGTATTAAATAGTTTATGATTTCATAGAGATGGATCATTATCAAGAGATATAATTCATGCTCTAAAAAAATAAATTATAATCATAAGTAAATTTTTAAAAATAATAATTTTTTATATTAAAAAAAATTACCACAATAATGCTGAAGATGGATTCAAAATTCTAGAATATTTTTTATTAATTCAAAAACCCTAATTAATTAAGTAATTAATTTTTTTATTTTTATTTTAATTTGATAAACTCTTAATTTGCTCTTTTTAATCTACTTATTTAAATTCTTACTTTAAAATAAAATTTAAAATTTTATTTTTAATTAAAATTGAATGTAACTTAACCTTCAATTTTTGAAAAAATCGACATCTGACTCACCACTATTCTAAATATTAAAATGAAATTTAATATTTATTTGATGTTGTAACGATAAGCAATCACTGTTCGATCATGACTGGCTCACTCCTAGATCGTCAGATTACGCAAAAGGCCTCCTAATCAAGCTCGGATCATGCTTGGACCATCAAATCATGACCAACTTGCTTCAGAGCCGTCCGATTGCAACATAGTCTACTAAAATCCATAGAAAACCATCGAGAAATAACCAGCTAGTCTAATGGACCTCACAAAATTAGGAGAAATGGCCTGTCGGTCCATGTTGTGCATGTGGACTGCATGACGGGATAGGGTACTCATATCATATACTTTCCTGGTCAAATCAGTTAGCCAATTTTGAGCTTGGAGTGCTCAAAAGTGATCTTGGAATAGTTAGGAGCTATCTAAATCTCGATTAATCCTAGGATAGAGAGTCCATGCTTGCTTAACTTGATTGTAACTAACACCAAATTCAAACCTAATTAAAGCACTCTTCTCTCTTTCATCTCTAGATTTAGGACTCCTTAAGACTCATCTTTAGAACTCTCTTCTTTCTTTTCTCTTATCTCTTTAAAAATTAAAAATAATAATAATAACTAAAAAATAAAAAAATAAAAAAAAGACTAAGTTACAACATAGCAACTTTGAAAAAGGAATCTAGGTGATTAGTAAGAATAGATCCAAACCCTACCCTAATCCAAGAAGTTGTTGAGTCCACAATGAGTAAGATAGATTAAGAATCTCAGACCCTAATGGACCTTTGGTATCCTGTGGGCTCAGCCCAACCATCTTGTATTCAATTATCCCAAACCAATGCAACCAATTTTTAAATTAAACCTCAAATCATCAACATGCTCCTTAAATTCACTGAGATAGAGGATGCATATATTTTCATTAGAGAATTTAAGAAAGTAGGTGATACTTTGAGGATACACCAACTCTGGAAAGATGTTATTAAATTTAGGCTGATTAATTTTGCCCTCAAGAAAAATGCTAAAATATGGTTGTACAGTCTGCCCAACCACTCGATCACAACATGGGATGGCTTTGTAAAAGTATTCTTAAGGAAGTTCTTCCCACATCACCCGATCTGCACGTTTCTAGGCTGGGGTGCCTACGCGGCCCATGCACAGCCTGGACCAAGGTGCCTGTGCAGCCCATGCTTACCCCTGCATGTGTGCTCACATGCCTAGGCCAACCCCACACATGGTTGGCCCAACACACCACACACTATAGGGCTAGGCCCATACCGTCGATGACCTGCATCGACTCGTCGGCCCATCCATTGGCCCGTGGGCTATACCATCTTATTTAAAAATGTGTCCCAAAGCCAATCATCATCCTATTGATGGTTATACTATATTATAATTATAATTGATTCATTAATAAATAAAATATATTTTTAGCATTTTTCATCATAAAGTATTCATCTTCTAACGAACTTCATTATTATGATGAAGTTCGTAGGACTATTTAGCTTCAATAAAAAGAGGATTTATCGATTAGTCTTTAAATCTATTCATGACCAAATGATAGGCTATTAATTAGGATGACAGCATCTATCGAGCATAGGTTAATGTATGCCATATAAGTTAGTTGTCCTCTTAATAAAGGAGTATGAAGACACTGGTATGGCATACAGATGAGATGTATGGATATATCATCATTGAACGTGACCAACTTCAGAGCATTCTACTGTCAAGAATATCTCTGATGGGATGTAGATATAAGTGTCCCTTAGATCTAAGATCACCTCAGTGACTTGCAAGCAACTCACTGTGCTTTAGTACCGGACTAACTAAATTTTTAATTCAATAATGAAAGGCTTTTGGGCATAATCAAGACATATAAAATTAGAGCATGATCAAGATAGAATTGACCACTCCAAGAGTTGGAGAAGATTGTATCACTGTATTTCAATATAGCAAAACCTTTGCCAAGATAATCCATCAAATGGATTTGATATTTTGAAATACAATATGGACAATCTGATCAGAGTTGATAATTGAACTCTGAGGTGTCTTATGAGAATTTTAGTCAAGGAGATGAATTATATGAAAACTATATCCACATGGGTTCTAAGAATGTTGTTCAACATATTCGACCTATCCGACCGTCGGAGACCATTGCTTGATGGTTACTTCGATTGATACAAAAATTTATTTCTATACTATCAGCTTAGGCTCAAACCTACGAGATCACATACATTAGATCTCATGATCTGATCAGATGGTTGATCAATAATTAAGAATCATTCTAGGGTTAAACAATCAATATGATTGATGTTTAATCTAGTGCAAGCATTATAGGAAGATCAATTAGCAATTAAATTACTAATTAACTTAATTTAATTAAGCTAAAGAGTTAAGATTAAGCTTAATTAAATATAATTTAATTAGATTTAATTTGATCAAGATTGGATCAAGTTCAGTTGGCTTATTAGATAAGCCATGTGCAAAGAAGAACTAGTCCTAGTTTAACTAGGACTCAGGTCAATCAAATTTTCTAATTTAATTAAAAAATTAAATTAAAATTAAATTTAATTAAATATAATTAAATTAAATTTTTAATTAGATTAAGATCTAATTTAATTTGATTGATTTGGTTTTAATTTAATTTGGTTCGAGAAACCACTTTGATCAAGTCATAGATGGAATCCTAGTAAGACTAGGATTCCACCTTGCACCACCTTAGCCCCTCATGCCCCATGCCCTCTTTGTCTCTTAATTTTGTGCAACAAAACCTCTCTCCTAGGCCTTCTCATGCACGCCCTCCTCTCCCCTCTTTCTCATATGGAAATTATGTAGTGGACCAAATCAAAGAAAGGAATTGGTTTTGGTTTCAAATCCTATGAGATCGTGTTTTGAAAAAACAAAATACCTCCTCCAATATGTGTCACCCTCCTTCCTAATTTTTCTCTGATTTTCTTGGTAAAATAGAGAAGGTTTTGGGTGACTTTATAAAGAGGTTCCATGCCAAAAATTCTAGAGAGGGAACCTAAGAGTTGGGTGCCCCTTTGACTTGTCTTTTTTGGTCTTTCTTTATCTAGTTTTTGACCTAGACAAGGACTCCTCTTTTCCTATATATTTAGGATAAATTTTAGCCTAAAATTTTTATGAAATACAAACCATTAAGAGAGATTTGGGGTGTGTAAAAATTAGGGAGAGAGAGTCCTTGGGCATTGGTGTTTCATAGACATCAAACAAGGTGTCTAGGTGAGAGCAAAGAGAAGAAGAAGAGGGTCTTCTTCTTAGGTTGTTGTGTTCACCTCTTCCCTTCCTCCTTTGACTTTTCTGAGAGTGTCTCACATCTAAAACCTCTTCTCTTTCTTATCCTCTTTGGAAGAGTCTAAATTTAGAAGGAGGCATTTGATCGACCATCAAAGAAGGATCAGCACAGTACTAGCATACTATGATGATTTCCTACATCAGGACTTTTGATCATAATCGTGGGCTCGTGGGGATGACTCCTAGAGGATGGATGCTTGTACAACTCATAACTTTATCCTCAAGCCTAGATCAGTAAGTTAGAATGTCTAACTTGCATAGGTAATAGATCCGATCTATTATTTTCATACCTGCATAGATGTAGTGTATATACATGTTGATGTGATCAACATTTTTTAGTTTCTTCTTTAGATTTCAATTTTTGATTTAATGACATTCTATAATCATATAATAGGTCTTAGATTTATAATATTTTTTAATATTTAAAATTAATTTTGATTAATTTTAGTCTTATGCTATCTGATCTTGAAAAGGTTTCAAGATCTAGTCCTTAAATCCTAAATCTAGTTCCAACAATTGGTATCAAAGCTAAGATTTATTATTACATGATTATTTGAGCATGTTTAGATTATTTCTTAGATTAGATCTGATTTATAATATAATTATTAAATCTAAAATTAAAATTCTGATCACATGAACTGCTATAAGGTTATCCTATTGTAAGGTTTATCCCTTATAATGAAAATATTGTCCTAGTTCATGTTGATCTGCTTCTAATCACAAATTTATTAGATGTGATCTAATTTTATTTATAATTTAATAAATTTAAAATAATTTTAGATCTAAAAATAAAAAATTTTTAGATTTCGTGGACTGCTATAAGGTTGTCCTACTGTAAGTTTTATTCCTTATGGTGGAGAGATTGTCCTAGTACGTGCTGATCTAAGATATTGATCATAAAATTTTAAATTAGATCTAAAAAATTTTATGATCTAATTAAAAATATTTTAATCTAATTTTAATCATCATAAATCTGTTAGATTTGATCTAAGATAATTTATGATTGATTATAGTTAAAATTATTTTAATTACATGAACCTATTTAGATTAGATCTAAAGCAGTTTCATGCTTATCTTACTTGTATATTGATTATGAATCAAACATGCAACTTGGTTGATAGAACCATATTATAAAAATATTTTATAAATATGAAAATTATTTTTGAAAAGCTGAATCCCAACCCTCAGCCCAAAACTTAATTAAGAATTAAGAAGTTATTTGATTAGGATCTAGGATTGTGTAATAAAGATCTTAAGACATAAATCATAACACATTGGGTTAAATGGATTAGTGGAGATTAGGTCCATTAATTGGGTTAAACCTAGGGTTAGATTAAAGAATGGACTTAATTAGAGAATTGACTAAATCTAATCAATTATTATCTTAGATTAGGTCAAGGATTCTCTTGATCAATTATAATAGTTGTAGTTGGTCAAGTCCATATCTTTAACAAGATCCAAATTGAACTTGATTCTTGGCTATGTGGTCTAGCATGAATTATTAGGTTGATCTAATCAAGACTAATTAAACCAGTTGGTATCTAAAGTAAACCAGACCGGTGGTCTTTAATTGGTAGCTTGCTTACCTAGCTATTTTTTATGGTATCTAAGGCAAGCTTTGGCAGACCCTTCTACTGATCGAACTTACCTAATTTCTTAGTGAAATTATGTTTTGATCAAATCACTTGACTATTCAAGCTAACCCATGTCAGCTAGGTAAATTAGTATGACTAATTTAGGTGCTCCTAGACCAACCTATTAATGATCTTGCTTGAGCTGACTTGGTGAAGTCAGTAGGAGGATCAGGACAAGCTAGTTCATCTAACCTTTTCTCATCTTCAAATTAAATTCTCTAAAATTATTAGATCCTTAAAATGAGATAGTTATTATGATAACTAGATCATAGCCTCCCATTAAGTGGATGATAATGGATCCATTAGTTGGATAATCATTGAAGGCCCAAAGGCCTGGTGTTTATCGGCTAATGGAATTATCATTCATTATGTGATTTCTTGGTTGCATCTTTCTAAATGGTTATTAGGTTAGCCAACCAAAGTTAGGCCTAATCATTCATTAGTTTGATGGGCCAAATATGGTCATATTAATGGTTGGACCTAACTGAACCTTTTCAGTGGAGGCCAAAGCCTACTAATTAGGGACTAGGGCAAAATTTAATTACTAAAAATTATTTTAAAAAGTAATTGATTATGAATCTACCCTTAGATGTACATGGATTGGCCAATCAAAGTTAGGCTCATGTGTAGTCTATGTGGATTCTAGTATCCACTAAAGAATTAGAATAATTCTTTGAATTGAAGGTAGAGGCTATCAATTCGATTAAAATAGTGGAAGAACCTTTTGATTAAAGTCCAAATCTTTAGGTTTAGTGAATCAATTACTAATTAGGTTATGATTTTTCTTTGTGCAGATATGGCCACTTTTCTATCACTCCAATCATTGTTGGACAATGATAAGTTGGTAGGACCCAACTTCGATAGCTAGTACCAAAAGTTGAAGATTATCTTGGTGCATGAATAGATCCTATATATGCTGATGGATCCTGCACCTAAGGAGCCAGTTGTCAATGTATATGGAACAGTCAAAGACACTTACTGCTAGCTACCATGAGCGATGAGTTCAGTCATAGATTTGAGACAGCTCAGCCAAAGAACATGCTTCGAGTGTTGGAGGATTTCTTTGGCACATCCGATGATGTGGAGAGGCACAAGACTAGTTGTGCCATCTTCAATGCTAGGATGTGGGATAGTATCTCTGTCACTGATCATGTATTGTATATGATCGAGCAGATAGAGCGATTAAGTAAGCTTGACTTTTTCTTGCATAAATAGCTTGGGAAGGATGCAATACTGAACTCATTGCCCAAGTCCTTTCTCCCATTCCTTACTCATTTCAAAATGACAAAGCCTAAAGTAGACTACCATAGGTTACTGGGGTTGCTTCAGAACTTTGAGAAGGATCACCAACTCCACAAGGAGTCAATGAACTTAGTGGAAGGTTCTGGTTCTCGACCTTTTAGGAATGGAAAGAAGAACAAGAAGAAGAAAGCTAAGAAGGTGCAAGTTCAAGCTAGGACATCTATGTAGGCCCAAACCAAAAAAATTAAGTCCGATAAGAGTCAAGATGAATGCTTCTTTTGCAAGAAGTGGGGGCACTGAAAAAGGAACTATCCTCAGTACATTGCCTTTCTGAATTCGAACAGGTAAAAAAAGAAGCAAGCTATTGTTGGGCAAGGTATTTATATGATAACTCCTTATAATTTCTCTATTTGTGATATTACTAACTAGATATTGGAGACCAATAGCCCTTACCATATTTGCAATTCATTGCAGGGATTGTAGGTCAGTAGAAGATTGGAGCAAGGTGAAAGATTCCTAAACGTTGGAGATGGAAGGCCAGTTTTAGTTGTAGCTTTAAGAATTCTAAAACTTGTATTTGAGTCCCATACCATTGTTCTTAGTGATTATCATTTCTATCCCAATTTTTTTTTGAATATTATTTTTGTAGGCCTTCTAGCCAAAATTAATTATAAAATTTCAATAAAGAAACAAGTTTGTAATATCATTATGAATAGTGTTACTATTTTCTATGAACATTTAAACAATGGTGTGTATATGCTATCACAACCTATTAACGTAGTCTATTCAATAGGCAAGCACCGTAGATTAGATAGTGTATCAGATATATATTTATAGCACTATAGGGTAGGTCATATAAACAAGAATAGGATAAACAGGTTGACTCAAGAGGGAATCCTTGAAGTCAATGATTGTGATTCACTTCCAACCTATGAGTCCTGTCTTCTTGGAAAAATGATCAAGTCACCTTTTATTGAAAAAGATGAAAGAGCCATTGAGCTCTTAGGTCTAGCATATACTGATGTATGTGGACCAATGAGCACAAGTGCTAGAGATGCATATTTCTACTTCATCACTTTCACAGATGATCTATCCAAATATGGATATGTCTATCTGATGAAACACAAGTCAGATTTATTTGAAATATTCAAATGATTCCAAAGTAAAGTAAAAAAATAAATTGGAAAGAGTATTAAAACTCTTCGATCTGATCAAGGAGGGAAATATCTTTCTAATGAGTTTCTCACATATCTAGGAGAAAATGGAATTCTCTTCCAATGGACTCCTCCAGGAACACCATAGCATAATGGTGTGTCTGAAAGGAGGAATCGAACTCTGTTAGACATGGTCCGATCCATGATGGATTTTGCCAGTTTATCGATATTCTTTTGGGGATATGCACCCAAATTGGCTTGTTATCTGTTAAATAGGATTCTAAGTAAGTCTATAGTTAAGACTCCATATGAGATATGGATAGGGCATAAGTCAACACTTTCACACCTTAGAGTTTGGAGGTGCCTGGCTTATGTCAAATGATTAGTTATAGATAAACTTGGACCTAAGTCTGATAAGTGCATATTTATAGAAGACCCAAAAGAGACCAAAGGATACTATTTCTATCATGCTGATAAGCAAAAGGTGTTCGTTAGCCTTAAGGCAACCTTTTTGAAAAAGAAGTTCCTTCGTAAAGGAATTGTTACCTCTAAGGTTGAACTTGATGAAGTTCAATAGGTAAAAAAATCAATATCTATAGCTAAACCTAAGTTAGATTTGATTAGATCAGATCTGAAGCCTAGTGTACCTACACCATTAAGACAATCTGGTAGAGTACCACATCATTCGAACAGATACTATGATTTTTTGATCTGGAATGGTGATCCCATTGAACTCGATGAGAATGATGAGGATCCAATCACTTATATGGATGCTACACATAGATCCAATTCTGAAAAATGGCTTGAGGCCATAAAATCCAAAATGGAGTATATCAATATCAACGATGTTTGGACATTGGTTGACCTACGGGAAGGGGTTAAATCCATTGGGTGTAAATGGTTCTTCAAAAGGAAAAGGGGCATAGACGAAAAGATAGAGACCTATAAAGCCCATCTAGCTACCAAGGGGTATCATCAACATTATGGTATTGACTATAATGAGATGTTCTCTCCTATGGCAATGCTTAAATCCATTTAGATAATGCTTGCGATAGCTACCCATCTGGACTATGAGATCTGGCAGATGGATGTGAAGACAGCTTTTCTAAATGGAAAGCTAATCGAAGAGGTGTATATGATACAACCTGAGGGATTTACATCCATAGATGAGTCCAAGTTGTGTAAGCTTTAGAGATCTATTTATGGATTGAAGCAAAAATCTCGAAGTTGGAACATGTATTTTGATAAGATGATCAAAATGTATGGCTTTGTTAAGAACGAAGAAGAGCCCTGCATTTATAAATGGGCAAATGGTCCAGCAGTGATATTTTTTATCTTGTACGTGGATGACATTCTCTCAATCGAGAATGACATCCCCACACTATAGGAAATAAAAATCTGGTTGTCATCATAATTCTCCATGTAGGACTTGGGTGAAGAATCCTATATCCTAGGGATAAAGATCTATAGGGATAGATCTAAAAGGATGCTTAGGTTATTCCAGTCTATGTATATAGATACTGTGCTGAAGAGGTTCAATATGGAGAATTTCAAAAAGGACTATCTTTCGATAGGCCATGAAATTTTTCTCTCTAAAATGGATTGTCCAATAACTCCTAAAGAGAGAGCATATGAGTAGAGTCGCATATGCTTTGGCAATGGGATCTATCATGTACGCCATGATATGTACGGGACCAGACGTAGCATACTCACTAGGAGTAGTGAGTAGATACCAGTTTGATCCTGAAGAAAATCACTGAAAAATGGTTAAAACTATCCTTAAGTATTTGAGAAATACTAACTAATGGTTGGTTTATGGCAAGTCAGATCTATAATTTATGGGGTTTATAGACTCCAGCTTTCAATCTAACCATGATGACAGTAGAAGCATGTCAGGATATATCTTTACTCTAAATGGTGGAGCTATTTGCTAGAAGAGTTCCAAGCAGCATACTTTGGCAGACCTTGTTTGCGAAGTAAAGTACATCGCAACATCAGATGCCGCAAAGGAAGCTATGTGGCTGAGAAAGTTTATCATCAAGCTTGGAGTAGCATCCTCCCTAGATAGTCCGATCCTACTCTACTACGACAACACTGGTGCCATAGCTCAGGCGAAGGAACCAAAGAACACACTAGCGGACGAAGCACATCCTGCGCCACTTTCACCTGGTCTGAAAGATCATGGATCGAGGTGACGTCGACCTCCAAAAGATTGATGAAAAGGAGAACCTGGCCAACACCTTCACTAAAGCCTTAGCAATAAAGGAGTTTGACAATCACAAGTCAAAGATGAGTATTAAATACTATGTCGAGTGGCTTTAGGATAAGCAAAAGTTGTTAGAAAATGTGTCCTAAAGTCAACCGTCAGCCTATTCACAGTTGTGCTACATTATAAAAGTAATTGATTTATTAATAAATAAAATATATTTTTGATATTTTTCATCATAAAGTATTCATCTTCTAACGAACTTCATTATTGTGATAAAGTTCTTAGGACAATTTAGCTTCGATAAAGAGAGGATTTATCAATTAGTCCTTAAATCTATTCATGACCAAATGATAGGCTATTAATTAGGATGACAGCATCTATCGAGCATAGGTCACTATATGCCATATGGGTTAGTTGTCCTCTTAACCAAGGAGTGTGGAGATACTGGTATAGCATACAGGTGAGATATATAGGCACATCATCATTGAATGTGACCAACTTCAGAGCATTTTGCTGTCAAGAATGTCTCTGATGGGATATAGGTATAAGTATCCCTTAGACCTAAGATCACCTCAATGACTTGCAAGCAACTCACTGTACTTTGGCACCAGACTAACTAAATTTTTAATTCAATAATGGAAGGCTTCTGAGCACAGTCAAGTACTTGTAAAGTCAGAGTATGATCAAGATGAAATTGACCGCTCTAAGAGTTGGAGAAGAATGTATCACTGTATTTCAATATAGCAAAACCTTGGCCAAGATAATCCATCAGATGGATTTGATATTTTGAAATATAATGTGGACAACCTGATCAAAGTTGACAATTGAACTTTGAGGTGTCCTACGAGCATTTTGGTCAAGGAAATGAATTATATGGAAACTATATCTACATGGGTTCTAAGGATGTTATTCTACACATTCGACCTATTCGACCGTTGGGTACCATTACTAGATGGTTACTTCGATTAGTACAGAAATTTATTCTTATACTACTGGCTTAGGTTTAGATCTATAAGATCACATACATTAGAGCTCACAATCTGATCGGATGGTTGATCAATGATTAAAAATTATTTTAGGGTTAAACAATCAATATGATTGATGTTTAACCTAGTGTAAGTGTTGCTAAAGGATTGATTAGCAATTAGATTGCTAATTAGCTTAATTTGATTAAGGTAGAGGATTGAGATTAAGTTTAATTAAATATAATTTAATTAGATTTAGTTTGAACTTGATTGGATCAAGTTCAATTGGCTTATTGGATAAGCCAAGTGCAAGGAAGAACTAGTCGTAGTTCAACTAGGACTCGGATCAACCCAATTTCTTAATTTGATTAAAAAATTAAATTAAAATTAAATTAAAATTAAATCTTATTTAATCTAATTTAATTAAATTCTTAATTTAGTTAGAGTCTAATTTAATTTGGTTGACTTGGTTTTGATTTAATTTGGTTTAAGAAACCACTTTGACCAAGTAATAGATGGAATCCTAGTAAGACTAGGATTCCACCTTGCGCCACCTTAGCCCCTCATGCCCCATGCCCTCTTTCTCTCTTAATTTTGTGCAACAAAACCTCTCTCCCAAGCCTTCTCATGCACACCCTCCTCTCCCCTCTTTCTCATATGGAAATTAGGTAGTGGACCAACTCAAAGAAAGGAATTGGTTTTGGTTTCAAATCCTATGAGATAATGTTTTGAAAAAATAAAATACCTCCTCCCATATGTGTCACCCTCCTCCCTAATTTTTCTCTAATTTTTTCAATAAAATAGAAAAGTTTTTGGGTGACTTTCTCAAGAGGTTCCATGCCAAAATTTCTAGAGAGGCCGCCCAAGAGTTGGGTGCCCCTTGACTTGCCTATTTTGGTCTTTCCTTGTCTAGTTTTTGACCTAGACAAGGACTCCTCTTTTTCTATATATTTAGGATGAATTTTAGCCTAAAATTTTCATGAAATATAGATCATTTAAGGATCTTTGGATTGTGTGAAAATAAAGGAGAGAGAGTCCTTGGGCATTAGGGTTTCATAGTTATCAAACAAGATGTCTAGGTGAGAGCAAAGAGAAGAAGAAGAGAGTCTTCTTCTTGGGTTGCTGTGTTTACCTCTTCCCTTCCTCCTTCTTTGAGTTTTCTGAGAGTATCTCACATCTGAAACCTTCTTCTTCCTTCTTCCCTTTGGAAGAGTTCAAATCTAGAAGGAGGCATCTGATCGACCATCAAAGAAGGATCAGCACAGTACTAGCATACTGTGCTGATTTTCTACATCAAGACTTTTGATCGTGATTATGGGCTCATGTGGACGACTCCTAGAGGCTGGACGTCTGTACGGTTCACAACTTCATCCTCAAGTCTGGATCAACAAATTAGAACATCTAACTTGCATAGGTAATAGATCTGATATATTATTTTCATACCTGTATTAGATGTAGTGTATATACATGTTGATGTGATCAACATGTTTTAGTTTCTTCTTTAGATTTTAATTTTTGATTTAATGACTTGCTATGATCATATGACAGAGACTAGGGTTTGACGAGTTCACCTTAACCCTAATCTGATCGGGGCTCAAGATAGAATAACTTAATCACACAAGTAGCTGCACCAAGAGGTTCACATTCAGCTCTGATGGGTTGCCACCATATACAGCTAGGTGTCACTGGTGCATTTTGGGAGCAATTAGAATGATTTAGATGATCGATCATTCTAGCTGTTCGAATCAGAAGAGTTCTGATCCATCGAAAGGAGTTTCGATGATGTCGATGATAAAGATCATGACATATCCCATTACCATATAGAACTGAACCTAACTGGGTCATACAAATAAGGGTTTGAATCTGGTAATCATCAATTTAACTGATCTAGTTCAATTGATCTGAATGAGATTCAATTAGGTTCAAGAAAATCGTGCTAGCACTCGATTAAACCTAACGTTCTTCCTTTGCTATCACAAATAACTTGTCCTGACTGAGCCAAAGGAGTTTATGCTCAATCAGAGGCCTTCATATGGTCTGACTAGAGGTTGTCCAAGTCAGAAAAGGTTGTCTTATTTTGTAAGACATTACCTGCCATTTTTGGTCACCTGCCATTTCTCATTCTTTGACTTTGGTCAAAAGTCTACCTTTGACTGGTCAAATGTTGACCATTGATACTTTGACTTCTGTCCACCTATCACACACCTATTGGAGAGCTGGTGGGGGCCTGTCCCTCTACTAGAACCTAGCAAGGAAGAGGGCACACGCCACCCTTGGCGTGTGCCCAAGCTAGAGGCACCCAGGAGTCCCTGTTGGATAGGGACTCCATCTCCTTTTTGGATTCCAATTAGAGGTCTCCTAAGAACCAACTTTGTCTGGTCTTAGGCACCCACTAAGGAGGAATTTAGGAGACTCTATTCTCACCAATCAGATTTAGATCTGATTTCACAAAGAGTTGTGATTGGTTGGGAAGAAGAGGAGTTGGATCATGCATAGTCTATAAATAAGATCCTACGCCCAACTCAAAAGGAGATTGAATCACAATTCCCCACACCCCAAGGCTGCCTCTCCCCTCTTCCTCCATGCCAAACCCACCTTCTCCCTCTCCTCTCCACGTCCAAAGTGTTTGGATTCTTGGTTGGTGCGATCCATATCAAAGAAAGGCGACTGAAAGCTAGAAGGCTGCGCTGCTGCCTAGGACAACTGCTGATCTTCGAAAAGAGTTTTGAAGATCCTCCAGATCAGATTCAGATCTAATTTTTGGAGACATGATAGAGAAGAAGAGGATCTCTAGATCCAACCTAAGTGAATACCGGTAGAGACCAGGCACTTGCGCGGCTTGATCTAGAACCTTCCGCTGCTTACAGGATCATCAATGGATAATAGGATTACCCACTTCAAGGTAAATTAAATTTAATTTAATTTATCTAATTTTATTTTAATTTCTAAAATAATAATAATTAGATCTAAAATATCTTAGATCTAATCTAGATCAAATAAAAAAATTTTGAAATATATCTCTTGATCTGATCAGATCTGAACGAACCTGGTCTAAAAAATCAGGATTTTCCTTCAACTGGTATCAGAGCCAAGGTTCTAAAAGTATTTAGATATATTTTTAAATTTATTTTAATTAGAAAATAAATGATTTTAGATGTCACATGAGATGTGATCAGATCTAAAATCAAAAAAAATTAAAATTAAATGATTTGGATCTAAGATTAGAAAATATGAATGACTAGTTCTAAAATAGAATAGTTCTATAGAATAGTCTTGAATATTTTCAATTTAATTTGATTAAATCATATTTTAGATTAATTTATTTACTATTTTTTAATATTATAATAGTTATAATAACATCTAAAAAATAGCAAATAAATTATTTAATTTTTAAATATCATATGAGATATGATTGATGCATGTCTAGACTAGTTGTAGAATAGTTCTACATAATTATCTAGATTAGAATTTATTTTGATTAGATTAATTTAAATCTAATTTTTTAGATTATTATGAGATAATTTAGATCCAAAAATATGCATGATTTGATACATGAGATGTATGCAAAATATACCATGATTAGATCTAATTTGTATATGAGATATATGATATAGATCTAAAACTGTTTTGTAGTATTGCATGTTCCTGATTAAGGCGTTCCTCTTGGCCGTCCGATCATAAGAATGAAGAAGGGTTTAAAGGCTCTTTCTTTTCATTCGATGGAATGTTCTTATGATGTGTAGGGGTGCTGCGCATTCGTCCTTAATCAGAAATCCAAAACTTACTTTCTGTAAAATCGTAGATCCTGAAACCCTAGGATTTATTATGCATATTTTGTTTATGAACCCTACTTAATTAAAAATTAAGATTATTGAATATTAATTAGATCTAAAATTAAGAATTTTAGATCTAAGACATATTCATAATACTGGGTTCGGGCTTGGGTAGCTCAATTAGGTCTAAGCGGTTGATCAAACAGAATCAAGAGTTGGTTAGAGGGGATCAACAATGCTTAAATTGACCAGCCTAATAGGATTAAGTCTGGGTCAAAATCGAGTCATGATCAAGCCAGACCTAATTAGGCTCAGAGGTTAGAGTCTAGATTGTAGGCTAACCCAATTGGTTCTGACTTAATAATTTGGTGTCTAAGGTAAGTTTGGCACATACGATCGATTGATTTTTAATTGGAAGCTACTCGACCTGAATGCATTCTTGTACGAGTTAATGGCATATTCCTTCCACCGGTCTCACTTACCTGGCCATATCTGTTGACACAGTTCTGATCTGAGGTGGTCAATAATCCAAACTAACCCATGCCACTAGGTTAGTCATAATTATTATGACTATGATAAGTCTAGTTTAATGAGACCTGAATCAATTCTTCCTAAGAAAAGATTAAGTCTGAGGTCTTCCACCATTGTAGATGTGCGAGCCCTTTTCGGGGTTGATTGTTCTCGGTCGGATATAGTGGCTTAGTTGCACCAAGAAGATGCAACCATGTCTATTAGGCATTGGATGCTATGGGCTGGAGGATGAGTTGGGCTCAATATTCTGGATACGGTGAGAGACTCAATTAGGAACCCGGTCTATGCAAATGGTGGGTCTGACTTAACTAAGGAGTGGATCAATATTCTGGATATGGTGAGATTCATGAATTAGAGACCAAGTTTGGGTGCACCATGATTAGAGAATCATTGAACAAGAGTTGTTCACTCATTGGCTAACCCATCACCAATAACTATTAGGTGAGGTGATGAGTCAGTTGGTGAGACCGCACCACCCACTAGAAATCATTAATCGTGGAGATTTTTGCATCTCTACAGAGGGAGTGTAGGGATCCAAAAAAATAGTGGGAGCTAATTTGTTCAAAAATAAAATCCCTAAATAAATTAGTCAAGTCATAATTACAGTATCTAACTAGAATCTTTGACTCTCTATAGAAAAATATCTACGTCCAACCCATTAGCACGTATCCTGGACACACACAGACTGACCGAACCCAATTATAAAGATTGGCTCAGAAACTATAAAATTGTTTTGGGTTCTGAGAAGTTAACCGATGTTTTGGACCAGGACCCTCCCACCTTACTAGCCCGTCCATCTATTGAACAGAGAGCGCCTCTGAAAAAATGGATAGACGAAGATAATATGGCCAGATATTACATGTTGGGCTCGATGTCTGATAAGCTCCAGCACCAACATAAAGATATCGGGACTGCTCATCAAATATTGGCTCACCTGTAAGAGATGTTTGGTGAACAGAGTCACGCAGCCAAATATCAAGTCATGAAATGACTTTTTAAGGCTAAGATAAGTGATGGGCAGTCAGTCCAAGATCACTGTCTGATAATGATCAAGGACATGGAAGAGCTTGAGAAGCTCGGTGTGAAGTTAGACTTGGACCTGCAGAATGATATTATTCTGCAATCCTTGACTGATGCATATGGGCAATTCATCATGAATTACCACATGCATAAACTTCAAAATTTCTTGGCCGAATTAATGAATATGCTGGTTACCGCTGAGCTTTCTATGAAAGATTCTAAAGGCTCAGTTCTTGCTATGGAATGGACTTCTTCCAAAAGAAAGTCTTATGGAAAGAAAAAGAAGTCTGCAAAAAAGCAGAAGGTGGAAGGAACAAAGAAGAAGAAGGCAGAGCCGAAGAAAAAGGCCGATATTAAAGGAAAGTGTTTCCATTGCAACAACGACGGCCATTGAAAGTGAAACTATCCTACTTACCTGGCCACCCTGAAGAACAAGAAGGAAGGTCCTTCTGGAGGTATGCTCATTATTGAGTCTAACCTTACGGTTTCTTCTGCATCCAGTTGGGTGCTTGACTCTGGTTCTAGTGCTCATCTGTGCACTTCCATGCAGGGTCTTGAGGATAGCAGGAGGCTGAGGGATGGAGACATGATCCTACGCATCGGTAATGGAGTAAGAGTTGCTGCAGTAGCCGTGGGAAACATATCCTCTTCGATTACCATCTGGTTTAGACTTAGTTTTGAAAGACTGTTATTATGTGCCTGCAGCTAGCAGGAATTTGATTTCTGTTTCATGCTTAGCACTAAGAAGGCTATGTGATTACCTTCTTTAAGGACCATTGTAACATTCTTTATGAAAGAAATAAAATTGCAAATGGTTTCCTTATTAATGGTCTTTATCAGCTACATATTGATGTACCTGTTCTAACTATCGAGCAAAACGTGAATGCCAAACGACCTAGGGATAGTCCAAACGACAGATATCTATGGCACCTGAGATTAGGTCATATAGCAGAAGATAGGATCAACAAATTGGAGAAAAATGGGCTATTGAGTCCATTGACTTTCGAGTCATATCCAACTTGTGAATCTTGTCTTCAAGGCAAAATGACTAAACTCCCTTTTGTTGGACATGGGGAGAGGGCCACAGATCTCCTTGCCCTAGTACATACTGATGTGTGCGGCCCATTTGATGTGCCGGCTAGAGGCAATTTTGTCTACTTCATTACCTTTACCGATGATCTGTCTAGGTATGGGTATGTGTATCTTATGAGACACAAGTCTGAAGCTTTTGAAAAGTTCAAAGAATTCAGACATGAAGTAGAAAAACAAACTGAAAAATCCATTAAGGTTCTTCGATCAGATCGAGGAGGTGAATACCTTAGCCAGAAATTCTAAGACTATCTCAAGAAAAATGGCATAGTCTCTCAATGGACTCCACCAGGAACACCTCAACTCAACGGAGTTTCAGAATGGAGAAATCGGACCCTATTGGATATGGTTCGATCCATGATGAGCTTCACAGACCTTCCTGATTTTCTTTGGGGACATTCATTGTTAACTTCAATTTATCTACTGAATAGGGTTTCCTCTAAGACCGTTCCTACCACACCGTATGAGATATGGCATGGTAAGAAACCAAGTCTGAGTCATCTCAGAATTTGGGGTTGTCCGGCTTCATGTCAAAAGACAACAAGTGGACAAGTTAGAGTTTAGGTCCTTCAGAGCTCGATTCATAGGATATCCTAAAGAGTCATTAGGATACTATTTCTACATTCCAGAAGACCACAATGTGATTGTGAGTCGACATGCCATCTTTCTTGAAAAATAGTTTATTCAAGATAGCGGCATTGGAAAGCAGATTAAGCTTGATGAGAAAGTCTCACAAGTACAACGAGCTAAGGACCAATTGGAACCAAATCAGGTTGAGCCAATAAGAACACTACCTCCTCCACCTCGTAGATCGGAAAAGAGTTTTTCCCATCCCCCTGAAAGATACTTAGGTATTATTTCAGAGGAAGTAGAGGAAATATTCCTCGTAGGTAATGGTGCTCATGGTGATGATCCCAAAACCTACAACGAGGCGATATCAGATATCGACTCCGAGAAATGGCTAGAGGCAATGCAGTCAGAAATTGACTCGATGCACTCAAACCAAGTCTGGACCTTGGTAGATCCACCAGAAGGTATAGTACCTATTGGGTGTAAATGGATCTTCAAGAGAAAGATTGGTGCAGATGGGAATGTGGAGACATTCAAGGCTAGACTAGTGGCAAAAGGTTATAGTCAATACGAAGGCATTGACTATCAGGATACCTTTTTTCCTAGTGGCTATGCTAAAATCCATCCGCACATTGCTTGCCGTTGCAGCCTATTTCGATTATGAAATATGGCAAATGGACGTGAAAACGGCATTCTTGAATGGATATCTTGAGGAAGATATCTATATGGAACAGCCGCTAGGTTTCACATCCAGTGATACTGATCACAAGGTTTGCAAGCTGCAAAGGTCCATATATGGACTTAAGCAAGCATCTCGGAGCTGGAACACTCATTTCAATGATGTGATCAAAATAGTTTGGTTTCATCAAAAATGAAGAGGAACCATGTGTTTTCAAAAGGGTCAGTGGGAGCGCTGTTGTCTTCCTCGTATTGTACGTGGATGACATCCTCCTTATTGGGAATGATATTCCCATGTTGACAACAGTCAAATTATGGTTGTCCAAGGAATTCTCCATGAAAGACCTGGACGAAGCATCCTTTATTCTAGGAATTAAGGTCTATAGGGATAGACCGAATAGGATGCTAGGACTTTCACAGAAGATGTACATAGAGAAAGTACTAAAGAGGTTTAGTATGGAAAACTCTAAGAGGGGATTAATACCCTTCAGACATGGTATTCATCTTTCCAAGAAGATGTGCCCCAGCACACCTGAGGAAATAGAACGCATGAGCAAGATCCCTTATGCTTCTGCAATAGGGAGCCTCATGTATGCCATGCTATGTACACGACCTGATATAGCCCATGCTGTGAGTGTCACAAGCAGATATCAGTCAAATCCAGGTGAAGAACACTGGACTTCTGTGAAATGTATCCTTAAGTACTTGAGAAGAACTAAGGATATGATGTTGGTCTTTGGTAATGGAGAACTCCAAGTCCAGGGATACACAGACTCGGATTTCATGTCCGATATAGATGATCGAAAGTCGACATCTGGGAGTCTGTTTGTGTGCAATGGTGGTGCTGTCAGCTGGAAGAGTTCCAAGCAAACTGGTGATAGCAGATTCCACCATGGAAGCAGAATATATCGCTGCATCAGAGGCTGCGAAGGAAGCATTCTGGTACAAGAAGTTTGCTGCAGAAATTGGAGTAATGCCATCAGATGCCATTCCTCTATACTGCGACAATAATGGCGCCATAGCCCTTGCTAAGGAGCCAAGGTCTCACCAGAAATCTAAGCACATTGAGCGGCGATACCACCTCATCCGCGATTACCTCGAGAAGGATTATGTCGAGGTCAAGAGAGTCAACTCCACAGATAATGTGGCAGACCCACTTACAAAGCCGTTGGGCCAGCAGAAGATCGAAGCCCACCTTGAGAAGATGGGACTTAGACTTGTAGCCAATTGGCTTTAGGATAAGTGGGAGATTGTTAGATATATGTGCCCTAGAAGCCAGAATTGGCTGACACTTGTAATACACTTCTAGGGGCAAAATTATAATTTTGACTATAAATCAATAAAATGGATTATTTTCTATCACATATGTGTATTTAGTGTCTGTGATACATCCTTTGAGTTAATGGTAATGATAATTCATATTTTCAAGAGTTGAAAGATTTAAGACATGAATAATCATTATTAACTCATAAAATGCTTCCGACCATAGGATCATCACGAGGATGGTGATTGATCCGGAAAGGTTGGTGTACAATCGCTTCTCTTTAGTAGATGAGTCTTGAGTCTATGGTGTGGAGACACCGAGCGAGAGTACAGGTACTCATTAGAGAATGAGGGCACTGAGCGTGACCACCTCGAGTAGTCATTAGGAAGTCTATCTTCTCATCGATGACTGACTCGATGCTGCAGTGGTGTGTCTGGTTCTTTGACCTGAGGTGCATCGACAGTTCACCTTGAGGGTGTTATAGTTTGACTATACCATGACTCGATCTTCTAGTCATTTGGAATCCTAAGGTGTATGTTCGCTATAGCATGTTCATTGTAGAAATTGAATTACACCAATAAAAAATCTATCTACCCTGGTAGATAAGGAGTAGCCCTATGATGATCATGAGAATCAAGTCCATAAGCCCATGGCCATGGTAGAGTGAAATAATAGAAAGAGTTTCTATTAAGATTTTCACATCGGACTTGAATCGAATGATTAAATCATATGATAGAAATTAGGGTTTGACGAGTTCACCTTAACCCTAATCTGAGTCGGAGGCTCAAGATAGAAGAACTTAATCACACAAGGTAGCTACACCGAGAGGTTCATTTTTCAGTTTCTGATGGGTTGCCACCATATACTGCTAGGTGTCACTGGTGGATTTTGGGAGCAATTAGAATGATTTAGATGATCGATCATTCTAGTTGTTTGAATCAGAAAAGTTCTGATCCATCGAAAGGAATTTCGATGATGTCAATGATAGAGATCGCGACATATCTCATTACCATATGGAACTGAACCTAACTGGGTCACACAAACAAGGGTTTGAATTGGTGATCATTAATTGAACTAATCTAGTTCAATTGATCTGAATGAGATTCAATTAGGTCAAGGAATCGTGCTAGCACTCGATTGACTAACGTCTTCTTTTGCTATCAAAATAAGTTGTCCTGACTGAGCCAAAGGAGTTTGTGCTCAATCAGAGGCCTTCATATGTCTGACTTGGAGGTTGTCCAAGTCAGAAAAGGTTGTCTTATTTTGTAAACATTACCTACCATTTTTGGTCACCT